>APFE030031042.1:124926-160126 GCA_000404065.3 Pinus taeda | reverse complement strand
AAGAGTCAATAAAGCCCATATTAATATTTGTAAGTGGTTAACCCAGTTAGTTGCAAATGGGACCACAATTAGTTGTAAATGGGCGGTAGTATTAAATAAAGGTTAAATGGGTGGTAGTATAAGATAGATGGTATTAATAAAACCCACGGTATTGGCCCGTGGTATTGCATGTAGGAGTCATATATAAAGGATAGAGACTCCCTGCGAGGAGCATCGTGTCTTGTTTTGTAATCGAGCTCTGCTCTATTGGAGGTTGCCCCCTCGAAGAGGCCTGTGAACATTTCTCTCTGAGTAATAAAATCTTTGCTATTCTGTGTTCTGGGTATATTTTCTTAACATATTCTGTGTTCTCGGTATTTTTCCGCGCATATTCTTGGTTCGGTATTGCTTTGCAGGTTAAGAAGCATAACAATATGAAACTTCTGAGGAACAAATTTCAAATGCAAGAAAACACTTAAAAAATATTCAATGCAAGACCACCACAATAAAACCCTTATTGACAAAGGAATAGGTTCCAAGGAGAAGCACATGCCTAGTTTCTCAAGAAGGCTCCTTCGCTGATTCTGAACTAGACCTTTTGCACAACCTGAAGTTCATAGATGATTGTCTCAACTTAGATCAAGCTGTAGATGTTTCTATCCAATCCAAACCACAATGATTTAGGCTACAAACAAATTCAATTGAGTGCATAACAATCTGTAAGGAGAAAATAACATCTTCATTGGTTATGAGGAAGAAGATTCAAACTATAATAGTAGAGATGTTTCCATAGATAAAGATCAACCCAACGAAATCCTCAACCAAAAACAAAAACGAAAAAAATACTCTCTTCATATGATATAGTCGTGTCTCCATAGGGGTTTAAAAAATTCTCAGAGCAATATCACAAGATGTTTGCGTTGAAGTGCATATCTTCAGAGGTGAATTGAGGCTCCTTTTTATAGATATGGGAGGGGTCCTCAAGAGATAACCAATTTGTAATTGTTGGAGGTAGATTTTTTTTTTTTTTAAAAGTTTGGAGCCCTAGTAATGGGGTTTTCTGCCCTTATATAAGGAAATTAATTTTATTTTTAAGTAAAAAAAGCCCTTTTTGACTTGTGAACTAAGATTATCTTTGAAACCCTTCATTAAACATTTAAATCATGGGATTTTGATGGAAAACCGATTCTTATGATTGATATCATATGTTGACCAATGATGGGGTGTTACATCATATCCCCTTTAGGGTTTTTGCCCATAAATTGGGTCCTTTGTCTTCAAATAATCGTAAATTTGAAACCGTGAAGGCTCTTGTAGCATGCCACATACCACTAGAATCAACTCAATGAGGAGAATTCAACAAAGGTGTCCGTGACTTGAAACATAATGAATTTCCATGTCATTTTGATCGACAAAGGTGGGGTATATCGTGGTGCTGCTTGGGTTGACATCAATGACAACCACATATCAGTGACATTCGACATGTGAGATAATAAAATTTCCCCTCATGTGATGGTAATGGGTGTCACAATATCACGCATGGCACTAAGCCTGCAACAATATGTAGAGTTTGTTCTTGTGGTGAGAAGTTTTCAAGGGTTTGCGAGGTTGGAGAATGTAGGTTTTGAGTGGTTTTGAATGGTAGTATACCTAGATTGAATCGAATGTGGTTTTAATTATGAGAAAGTTGCTTGAAAAGCCGATATTTCAACATACATTGGAAGCTGTTTCCATCTCTATTTGCTGCAAAGACTTGGAATTGTTAATGTTGTTTTTCAATTCAAAATTGATTAAGTTTGTTGTATCCACTCTCCTACAAGCTGGTCAGTTCCTGTTTTGCACTAAGGCTTGAGTTTTTGGCTTTTATTCTCTCTTTCCTTCTGCAAGCTATTTCTTCTAGTATTTTACCCCTCTATTCAGGTTGGCTCCTTATTTCTTTATTGGCCTCCCTCTTCTTCTCCTATCCTTGGGAATCCATTTACCATAGTTGTGTTGCCTTTCATTCCCTCAGTTTGGTTTATTTTGTTGCATGTTTTGTTATCCATGTGGGATCTCTGTAAGCTACCATTTTAATGTCTATCAATGATCTTTTGCTTGTTGGGGATTGACTATTTTCTTCCCCCTCCTCTTATGCTGACATTCCAGGGGTATCTCTTGGGAGGGTCCTTTAGTGGTGTCATCATTTTGTTAGGCACTTGAACGACGTAAAATATCTCTTGTTTACCTGATTTTATTAGTTCGTCTTGGGATTTGCTTGAGTTTTATTGGTTCTCTAATCTCCCTGCCATGCCTTGTCAAAGAGTACAAGTTCAGATGGTGTTGAAAATGCAACAAGGAATTCCTAATTCAATTTTCCCTTGAATTAAATTAGGAGAAAATCGAAATTCCACATCATAAGACAACTTGAATGAGTTAATTGAGTTGTTATCACTCAGTTAGCTTAGTTAATTTGAGTTGAGGGCTTAATTTGAGTTGTGTACAATGATTCCTAAATTTTAGGATCCCAGATTGAGTTAATTTCAGTTGTAACAATTTAATTAAGTGAAATTGAGTTAAGGTCAGTTAAACTAGTTCCAACTGTTGGAAGAACTAGTATGAGGTCTAGTAGTGGGGTGAAGATTCAATGTTCAACAAATTAATGATCAATCAACCTTAATTAACTCATGCATGCATGCAATTCGAGTTACCCAATTGAGATTGGAGTTCAAGGGAAGTGTACTATCAATTGTATAATTATCCAAGTTGTACAGGTGGTGCATGCAGTCAAAGAAGGGGCCTATAGCAATTGCGCAATTATAATTTGGAATTTCCCTAACTAATAGGGGGTTAATTCCTTTAGGAAAAACACAATGAAATAGGCCTTGGGCAAGCTTGGTTTTGGTTAAGTATTGACCAGAGCTTGTCTAGGAAATAATGAGACTCGAGTATGCCCTTGAGGGTAGTTCAAATTATATTTCTTGCAAGTACAATATGGAGGAAATGTTGGAAGATAATGAGCTGAAGGAATTCATAGAGAATGATATTCCTAAGCCTCCAACAATTGATTCTCAAGATCTAGTAGAGTGGCAGAAATGTGTGGCAAAGGCGTGGAGGATCATACTAGGAGATTGAGATCATATTGTCTCTAATCTCCATAGGACAGGTGAAGCGAATCGAGGTTCATGTTAAGAAACTCTACAAATTGGATGAAGAATACTGTGCAACATTGAGCTCAAAAGAAGAGAAGGTGCAGAGCCAAGAAATCAGTGAATTATGGCATAGAAGATTGGACCATTTGCAACATGGAGCCTTGAAGATCATGTAACATATTTCTATAGGACTTCCCAAGTGTGCATTGGAGCAGAGAGATACATGCAAAGGATGTACATTAGGGAAGTACATGAAATCCACCTTTAATGAGCGAGATAGTAAAGCGCAAGGAATCCTTGAAAGAGTTCACTTAGATGTGCGTGGACCTTTCTCAACAACCTCCATGGACAAGCATAGGTATTATTTGATATTTGTAGGTGATTTCTCATGGAATTGACAAATATTCTTCATGCAGAAGAAATACCATACATTCTCCATTTTTTTTGAATTTAAAGCACTCATTGAGAAAGAGATTGACAACAAAGTGAAGGCTCTCAGGAGCGACAACGATGGATAATATGTGTTGAATGAATTTAAGAACTTTTGTACAAAAGAAGGCATTCAACGGGTGTTGATAGCACCTAATTACCCACAAAAGAGTGGGGTGGTTGAGAGGAAGAACAAAAGTATTGTGGGAGCTACACGAGCCATGTTGCATGATCAGAGCCTACCATTAAACTTGTGGGCTAAAGCATTCAACACAACTATTTATTTGCAGAACAAGATTCGTCACAAGATTCTTGGAATGAGTACACCAGAGGAATCTTTTTTAGGGAAGAAACTAGATGTGTCACACTTTAGGATCTTTGGATCATCAATTTATTGTAATGTTTCCAAGGATGCAAGGAAAAATCTAGAGCTTACAAATGAGTTGGGAATATTTGTGGGATACACTAATACACCTCACAATGTCGTGTGTACTTTCCATCTCTCAGGATGACAGTTGTCAGAAGAGATGTGAAGTTTGATGAGGAAAAGGCATTGAGGTGTTCCCCTGAGAGGGAGTTTCAATTGCATTCAGAGTAGGAGATTTTGGATCCAAAGGAGGAACCTTAGGAAGTTGTGGAGCAAGCACAAGCAAAAGTAGAGAGAGTGGAGACTTCCAGTCAAGAAGAGACATCCAGAGATGTAAGGAAGTGCACCAGAGAAGCTGATAGATTATTGCATGATGCTAGAGAGAATTTGGGAGCACCCACATTACAATGCAAACAAAGGAAGTCACTAGATTGGTACACTGGCTAGATGGATTTGATGAGTGAACTTGAAGAGACTGATCCATCCTCATTTGAGGAAGCAATGCCGAAACTAGTATGGGTTGATGCCATTGTAGAGGAGTATGACTCCATTATCAGAAAAAATGTTTGGGAAGTGGTCCCAAGACCATAGGACAAGTCAGTGGTGGGTTCTAGGTGGATGTACAAGGTGAAGTGTTAGGCGCAGGATCCCCCAAGGCAAGTTTTGGGGCTTAAAGCCTAAGTTTTGACTAAGTCTGATGTAAAGACTCTGCAATTTGTGGGCACAGAGCACGAAGTTGTAATTGAGTCATAGGGTTGTCTGCTTTTACTTTTGTAATGTAATGTCATCTTGAGATTTCTACCCATGGTCCGCGGACCATGGGATTGTATAAATAGAGCGAGGCTCTAAGTTGTAAAGAGACATCTAAGAAATCAAACAATCTAAGAGAAGATGAAGCATTGAGTATGAGTGGAAGTGTAATGCTGTGTCTTTGGGTCGTAGAGTAGGAGAAGGCTCTACAGCTGAGTGCGCAGAGGCCTAGTAGTTCGCAGCTAAGTGCGTGGACCGCTGTAGCTGAGTGCGCAGGGTGAGTCAAGTCTGTAACCATTGGAGAAAATAATAAAGATAAGTTTGCTATCATTTTGTGTGTCTTTTTCCCATTTTATGCATTCAAGTATATTGGGTATGAATTGCAAGTTTACTGTTTATTTGCTACGTGAAATTATATGAATGTGTTGAATAAGCGAATATAAGATAAGTATCTATTTACACGAAGTTAAATAACAGTTATAAGAAGATAAGTAAGATCCGCAATGTAACTTAGGGAAATAACGCAGATCACTGCCTTAAGCAGCGCAAAATCACCTCAGCCCCTAATTAGGGTTGCATGAAGGCGATTATAACAGAGCGCGAAGGTCCCACATGTTAGGGTGCGCGAAGTGACCTGCACGAAGACATTCCTAGTTGGACTAAGTAGACCCTTCAGAGATCTCAAGGGTACGGAAACTTGGTTCCAACATCCCCCCATATTGCTCCAGGTGAGACCTTAGTCTACGCTCCGCAGGCTGTTACCGAAAGGGCCAATAGTACAGGGATTTGTTTGGCTAATTAACTCCGAACCTGGGTCAGGCCCCATCAAGCCAACAAATTGTTCCATTTCTGGGACCAGAATCCGCATAGAGATGTCTGATGTCGCATCACTGGAATCCAACGAAGAAGGAAATTGAAGGCTAGTTGGACAGGAGAATTCACGAGTTCGTGACACAGGAAAATAGTAATCCGCGACTATCGAGGGAAGAGTGGTTAGACTGCTACCTATACACAGAGATCCACGAAATTTTCTTCGCATCTTTCCCTACTAAGCTGTACGAGTGGATTGTGAAGCTAACAGATAGCAAAGGGAGGTGGAAGCTCAACGGCCCTATTGTGTGGTCCCCAGAGTTGGTGTGCATATTGGAAGCATCAGAGGATAAGATCACGCACATTGTTGATCACTGGCTCGATCAGATTATAAGAGGATTCATTACTGAGTTCGCGGTAGACACTTTAGTCAGCTATAGCGAGGCAGAGCGATGCTTTCTCAAAGGACCGCGAGGTAAGTACGTAAAGTCTCTGAACACTTGGATTAAAATTCTATTGTGCAAGAAGCAGATTATGTGGTTACATTGATGTTCGGGGCTACACAAAGTGGGAAAATTTACAGAAACAAAGGACTAGAGGCTATCCCCTTGATTTCACCTCCGCGAGGGGATGAGGAAGAGCTCGCGAGGGTCTCTCCGTGAAGTGCGATTCATTTGATAAGGCAGAGGATTCCGCCCTTACCACCTCCGCCCACACCACCGTCGACTTCACCACCATCACCTCCATCTTCGACTGTACCACCTCTGCCACCATCGCGTTTTAACATGGCCAGCACGATAAAGTTGCCTGTGTTCAAGGGATTGGGAAATGAAGATCTAGACTAGTTTTGCTTCGTTGTAAAGTTTGTATGGGAAGCGCAAGGAGTTATAGATGATAATATCAAGAAAGTGATGTTGGTTAGCGCTCTGCAGGATCGCACGTTGACTTGGTACATCAAGCAATCAAGTGATAATCCAATTGCAGGAATCACGGCTATCCAAGCTGCGGTAACTAAATAATTCAACAGACCAAATTCGAAGGCGCATTCGATCATTGGGTTCAAGGATATCACGATGCTACCAGGCAAGACTCTATGGGAGCTAGATCAGAGGCTGAAGTTTATGATTCACGAAGCTAATATGACTTTGACGGATGGACAACACCGTGAATGGTTTGTAGCATCACTAATGCCACATTTGAGGAACACGTTGTCATAGCAGAGGTTAACAACTCAGGAATAAGCTTTAGAAATCATGATGAGGCTGCATGAGACCCCAATACCGGATCCTAACTTAGGAGTTCAACAAATCCACGCGCAGTTGAAAAACTTATGCCCCGAGATGCAGAGTCTGAAACAAGATAGGACAGCTCGACTAGAAGTACATGAAGAAGTGTGGTGCGTGAAATGTAAGGGTTAGGGTCATGACGAAGACCACTGCTCAGTGTTTGCAAAATACCTCGCAGGAGGAGGACCGATGCCGTTAATATCAGAAGTGAAAGCAGGACCGAGCGCAGTGCCTGCCCTGTGGTGCACGATTTGTTAAATAGGAGGAAAGCATGCTACGAACAATTGACATTTGTTGCAGAAGTACACACAAAATTCACAACAATTGTTCTATAATTTCTGTAGATTGGTGGGACACGATGAGCGCACATGTAGAAGTTATGAGCTGTTAATGGACATAACCCCCACCTACAGGGTTCAGGCTGAAACGCAGCCCCCAGACTAGGGTGCAGGGATGGCGCGAACCAGATTCCAGGGGTGCGGACGAGGTGGAGGAAGACTTGGAAGAGGCCGGGGAAAACTAATGTGCTACAATTGCGGAGGGCCAGGACATTATGCCTGCGATTTTACGAATCCAATGCGTCCATCATGCTTGTATTGTACCTTGTTTGATCATGAGACAGAAGATTGTCCTACGCTGATAGCTAGGATACGCGACAAGGGAGCGCTACCACCTCCCCCGACTCAGAACCTGCAAATGATGAGGTCTAAGCCATGGGAGGAAGAACCAAATGTGAATATTGTGCTCCAAAGTGGAATTACAATGGGAGATGATAAAGGAAAATAACATGAAGAAAGTACTTGGGTTCGCAAAGCTCCAACGAAGGAAGCAGAGTTTGATTTGGAGCGCACTCTGGAAACTTTTATGGAAGCTAAGAAGAGCTTCGCTGATGCCTCCACTTCAGAAAGAAAAGATAGACCGGAGCCGGAAATGGACCCATCGATGCTCACGATGTTCTTGGAAACATGTATGAAGTTACTGCGTGACAGTAAGGCTGTAAAGGGATTACAGGAACTCATTAATAGATGTGCTGGTACTGCACCAGGAGAACTACGCGTAGTCTGGAAGATTGGAAATAATAAGACAAGAACAAGATGATAAATGAGGTTAACCGTGCAGATTGGAGAATAGGAGATGGACCAAGTAATTCTGGATTTAGGGTCAGATGCGAATTTTCTGCCAAAGCAGACATGTGAGCGCATGGGGAGGCCTACGCTGCAATGGTCTCCTATTTAGTTGCGCATGGCGAACCAACAGAAGATAATACCCCTGGGGTGTTTGCAGGGAATCACAGTGGATATTGAGGGAGCGAGCGCACTAGCCAACTTTGAGGTGATAGAGATTGTTGATGACAACAATCCCTACCCCACGCTCTTAGGAATTGATTGGGCCACTGACATGAATGAGGTTATTAATCTAAAGAAGCGTAAGATGATTTTCGAGAAGAAGTCTCTGCGCATAGTTATACCCTTGGACCCTGCTGAGGGATCGCGCTACAAAGAGCCAGTGCGCGACTATGAAAGTGACGACGAATTGGACTGCATCTAGAAGATAACTGCGCGGTAGAAAGACTGGGTAAATCCTACCGCAAATGGATGAATTTCATGGGAGCGCGAAAGCTCCTGTATTTCAGATTCGGATGAGGAGATAGAGCGATGGCAGAACTAGTTACACGAGGTAACCGTGTTGAACTGTAACATGATGACAAGATCGCTGCGCTGCGTATCAACGGAAACGAGGGATTAGGTGAGGTAGATTCTTTCCTGGACCAATTTGAGAAGGAGGTGCCGGAAAAACAACGTTTCCAAGCCTTGAATTGGGTACTGCGCGCTATGCCGGGGAGGTGGTGGGGTACGCACAAAGGAAACTTTGATGGCTGGCGCGCCTGTAGGAGGATGATGTGCACACAGTTTAGGAAACCTATAGGGTGGTCGGCGGGTAGATACAATGGTCGGTATAGTTCGCGCACGCATCTATCTAGGTGGGTACATGCATATGATAAACAACCTGCGCGGATGCACATGAACTTCGCGATGGGAAATACGATCAATAAGCATGTGTTGGGGGGGGGGGGAAATGCGCGAACATATCCTCAAATTGGAACGACATAATGTGGAAAGAATGAGCACGCAAAAGGTTATCCACGTGGAATCCTTTAATAAAGTGTGCGAAGCACTGAACAAGGTATGTAATACGCAGAGAAGTGATTGGGACCTGTGTGTACCAACCATCCTATGAGCTTATAGGGCGACGTGAAAGAAACTGATAGAACAGACACCTTTTAGGCTGGTTTATGAAACAAACACTGAAATACCGATGAAATATATCAATGCCCGCAGATATGATGGATCATGGAGCCTTGAAGGAAGGGATCGCGCAGTTGAAAGAAGAGGAACGCTTGGGACATGATGAAGAGATCCAACAGGGTGATCTTAGGCTCCAACAACTTATGAAAGAAAAAGTTCGCTTGAGGGAGGAAAGCGCTATGGCGGAAGAAGAAGTCAAAAAGTTGGAGGAAGGAATAAAAAGGGATTTTCTTGATAAAAAGGCTGTAGTGATACAACAGGATGCACACGATTATGATGATAAATTTGGAGACTACCACCGAGAGTTGATCAGTTTGATGCCTTGGATTGGACTGCGTATTACTAAGGGGATCACAGATAGTGGCGTGATGCAGGTAGTAAAGTTAAAAGGTGAACTTTTCCCAGAAAATGTAAGCGATAGTCGGTCGAAACCATATACAGGTGGCACGACCACCTAACTAGCCGTGGGAAGCACAATCGTAGTGCTCCAGGCAATTGAAAGGAGGTGCGAGACTATAAAATACTTTGCCTGATAGCTGTGCGATGTGAGGACTGCACGCAAGAGCGAAGTGTCACAGGGTCTGCGACAGTGCAAGGGTAGTTGCGCTGCCACGCGAGTTGCCTGGAAAGTGACCGTTATAGTCACTATTCACGATGTGATGCTTGGTTTGAGACCGAATGGAGTGGGCGGCAAGCATTTAAGGTGAGCTTTTGGGAAAATATTTTGCCAAGGGAGCATTAATGGATCAGATTTGGGGTGAACGGTCGAACTTGAATTCAAAAGGAGCTATAAATTACAAAGGGTTTCCCAGCAAACAACACTTGGTCATTTGAGAATTGAGCTGTCGTGCACCCAGAGTATTCTGAACCGAGACCTATTTAACCTGTTGAGAGCATTGTTTGAGCACCCAGTTGAGCAGTTGAGATATTTCTAGACAAACAAAATGGCAGCGTTTGAAGAAGCCAGGGAAATTGGAGCAATGACCATTGAAGAGGCCGTGTAGGCCATGATAGTAGAAGATGCCCTTGAGAGTGTTGAGATAGTTGCAAAAATCCCTGAATCATTGCGCACGCTGAGACCCAAGAAAGATAAGCAGCCCATGATTCTGTTGCGCGTCCGCTTGAAACCCGCTGTGAACTAAATTGACCATGGAAGAAAAGGAGAAAGCGGTTAATTTGGAAATTGACGAGGAGGAAGACCTAAAGGACATCCTGATAGAAGAGGACGAGGACAAAGACATGGGGAAATAAACTAAGGGCATGGACCCTCTAACCAGGTTGCCCATGTATGTTCCTCTGCGGAAGGGGAAGGCGAAGGTGCCCAAGGATATCGATGAGAGTAAAAGCTCTCTATAGACTCCGCTGCTACCCGACGATATCATTTTCGAAGGAGCACACGTGGGATGGGTGCTGAGTTTGAAGTTCAAATGTTGGGATCTCGCCGACCACGAAAAATTCCCTCACTTAGCGACCACGCAGCTCATGAAGCCGAAGAAAAACACCGCGGTGGTAGTCGTAGTGTTGGAGCCGCACAAGTAGCTGCGCGATGTCGAAAAGGCAGGGTTATTGAACCTGCTCTGGGTGTCGCATTACCATCGTGCCCCACTGACTATCTTCGTCATCAGGCAGCTGCTTTGCTTGGTGCATGATGGGTGTTTGTGGCTGGAGGAGTCCATCTCCATCATTGACCACCTGATCCATAAAAATAACCAACTCCCTTGTAAAGGGGAAGAGCCAGCAGACATTTCAGAGGGTAAAAGTAGTAATTTGTCCATCGTGAAGGCCATGAAAAAGAAATATAAGCTGGAGAAGAAAAAGAGGGGCTACACAATCTCCAGTATCAACAACAAGGAAGTCAAAGTCGCGACCTAGATACTGGTGGGTAAAGTCATGTGGAAGTGCCACGCGGATGAGGTGCCCGAGTTGGTGGTTACATTTGCCGAGCAGTGCTCAGAGGGGGTCCAGTTTAACTGGTCCAAATACTTGTGCCAGGAGTTCCTAGAGAATTTCCACGAGGCACAAGAACAGGGGAAAACCTTCCACTATGAATGGCTTCTACTGTCCATAGTGCTGGTGGTTGGGGAATTGCCTAAGGACAGCCAGTTCCCCCCAATTGCGAGGGATCTCCTGGAGACCGCGAAGTACGCTTCACTGTGGGCCACTAAAGACGCGCACAAAATCCGAGACAGTAAAATATTCTGGGTGTTCATGGAGCTGAACATTTGAATGGGGATTAACCACAAGTTGCGGTTATCGCCCATTGTCTATAACAACTTACAAAGCTTTGCAGAGTTTAAGGCAGACTTCCATCACATCTACATCAGGGCGTGCAAGGATGCTGCGAAGAAGTGGAATGAACTACCATACCTGGCCATGGATGATGTTATCTTCGACGTACTTGAGGCGTGGCCACTGGAGTGGCGCTCTCCATCCATCTCTGTGGTGGAAGCAGACAAGTCTGCTGCACAGAAAAAGAAGGAGGAGGCAAAACTGCCAAGAACAGAAGAAAAGAGGCAGCAACAGCAAAGGTGCAGGAGGCACGGGATGCTACGAAGATAGCAGCAGAACAACAGAATGTAGTAGAGAAGGAGCATGAGGGACGAAAGTCGCCTTCGCCTAAGTAGGAACAAGAGATGGAGACAGAGACAAAGGAGGGTGGTGTGGACCCAAAAACAACGTCGACACAGTTGAAGTGCCAACGCCCGAGAGAGCAGATGGGGTCGTGAAAGAAGTCGAAAGCATCTAAGACTTCTATCGACCCGATCACCCTCACTGAGGGAGATTTTCATGATATAGGGGAGACGATGTGTGATGTCACCGCGAAGGCCCTCCAACAGTTGGCAGAGGAGAACCATACTGTGTTGGGGGCCCTCCAGGCACAGATTCAGGAGTTGCAAGTGCACACGCCCCAGGTTGGTACTGTCTCGCCAACCTCGTAGTAGGAATGACCACGACTGAGGAAATTCTACACGCTTACACGACCAACACAATAGTGTTTCCAGAGGGGGCATTGGTTACAGAAAACAAGGCCGACAGGCCTACGGTCAGTGCGTTGAAGGGAGTAGGGATCAACATGGCTGCGCTCCCTCAGGAGACACTCTATGTCCGGTAGGACGGAGTGACTGCAGAAATGCGGGCCAGGGAGGGCCACACGCTACATGCGTTAAGCGAATAAAGAATAAAAATAGATAAAATGGTCCTACATCGTGACGAGGTAGTCACGCAGAACCAACAGATGATGCAGGCGGTTGAGGAGGCCTTCCAGATGGTCCCTAAGTTGGCCATCCCAGAAGAGGCACCAACAGAGGCGCACATCTAGAGGTTAGCAGCAGGAGTGCCCGAGGTGCGAGAAGAGATGGCCAAGATTAAGATGGAGCTGAACCTTCAGATAAAAAAGCTGCGGTTGAAGGCGCAACCTTCAACTCCTCCATAGGTAAGGGAACAACACGTCAGCACCATCACGGCGAGAATAGAAGAGATCAACAAAAGTGAAGGACTGCACCAAAGTGTTGGAAGAATCGTTTGAGGTCCTCACCGCTCTGCAGGAGGAATCAAACATATAGCGCTTGGAAATAAAGGCGCGTGAGCTACAACAATAGTATGACGACGTCAAAGGGACCGCAAAGATGGTGGCCCTTACACAGAGGCTCGTGCAAATGCAACAGGAAAAAGCGCTTAAGGAGAAAGCAAACGCAACGTGACACAAAGAAGTAGTTCTAAAGGCATGCTTCCAACCATGGATCAATGAGGCCTTCATCATCAAAACAATGATTGAAGGAAGGATGGCGTAGATGTAGGGGACACAGGAGAAGATACAAGGAAGCAGTTCAGATACCACGGTTTCTGAACAACGCGTCCTGGAGATACAACAGGTAGCCGCTCAGTGCGCCACCAACCTCACAACCGTTCGAATAGAGTTGAGAGGTCTTCGCGCAAAGATCTCCACACCGACAGAGTGACTCGAGGGCAAGTCACGATGTTTGTGTTGGGGGCTTGTTGGGCTTGGGATCCCCCAAGGCAAGTTTTGGGGCTTAAAGCCCAAGTTTTGACCAAGTTCGATGTAAAGAATCCGCGATTTGTGGGCACGAAGCACGAAGTTGTAATTGAGTCATAGGGTTGTCCGCCCTTAATTTTGTAATGTAATGTCGGCTTGACAGTTATACCCATGGTCCGCGGACCATGGGATTGTATAAATAGAGCGAGGCTTTAAGTTGTAAAGAGACATCTAAGAAATCGAACAATCTAAGAGAAGATGAAGCATTGAGTCTGAGTGGAAGTGTAAAGTCATGTCTTTGGGTCGTAGAGTAGGAGAAGGCTCTGTAGCTGAGTGCGTAGAGGCCTAGTAGTCCGCAGCTGAGTGGGTGGACCCCTGCAGCTAAGTTCGCAGGTGAGTCGAGTCTGTAACCATTGGAGAAAATAATAAAGAGAAGTTTCTTATCATTCTGTGTGTCTTTTTCCTGTTTTATGCATTGAAGTATATTGGGTATGAATTTCAAGTTCACTGTTTATTTGTTGTGAAAACTTATATGAATGTGTTAAATAAGTAAATATAAGATAAGTATCTATTTACGCGAAGTTAATTAACAGTTATAAGAAGATAAGTAAGATCCGCAGTGTAACTTAGTGAAAGAATGCAGATCGTTGCCTTAAGCAGCGTGAAATCACCTCAACCCCTAATTAGTGCTATGCGAAGGCGATTATAACAGAGTGCAAAGGTGCCACAGATCAGGGCAGTGTGCAAAGTGACCTGCGCGAAGACATTCCTAGTTGGACTAAGTAGACCGCTCAGAGATCTCAAGGGTGCGAAAACTTGGTTCCAACACCCCCCATACTGCTTCGGGTGAGACCTTAGTCTGCGCTCCGTGGGATGTTGTCGAAAGGGCCAGTAGTATAGGGATTTGTTTAGCTAATTAACTCCGAACCTGTGTTAGGCCTCTTCAAGCCAACATGAATCAAGCAACAGATGGAAACATCGAGAAACACAACGCCAAATTTGTGGCCTGTTATCACTCAGAATTTTTCCCTAGTGGTTATCAAAAGAAGGAAAAGACCGAGGTAACCACCAACCAATCTTTTAAGTATAAGCTTTAGCCAACCTATGAATCAGAGAGTGCTATCTCTATATGATTTAGCTTTGTTTGCTGAGATTTTAGGCTAGTTCTTAAAATTCAGGGGGTTTTGATTTGTATTGAAGGTTGGATGGTGGAATCCTTAAAATAGATGGATAGAATGGATTTTCTGGACCATTGGGCTATGGATTGAAAGAAGGGAATGGAAGCATAACTGAGATTAACTCACTAAAGGGAGTGTTCAAAGGGAAAGCTAGCAGAGTGAAGTACAAGTGTTTAGGTTGGATGGGTGAAATGATCTTAACCAGGGTGAGCGAGCACTCAAGAATTCTCAGACCGGGATTAAAATGAAGAACAAAGGATAATCATGAGCAAAAGGCAATTAAGAATCCTTTACTATAGATTAGAGAGAAAATACCTAAACTAAGGAGTAATCAATGATTCCTTAACTGAGATAATTAACAGAAAAGATTTAAATGCATAATAGTTAAAACAGAGTGCAATGAAACAAATTCTGAGATATCATTCCATATTATAGAATTCAGATTTCAGATACATTAAATTTTATGGAAATTTTGTTAAAGAAAGATAACAACACAAGAGAAAATACTTATCTATACTCCGCACTACACATGAATCTTGTGAAATGTCTTGGCTTTATTCATTAATCCAGCTTGCTGGTCCAAACAGTGATACAATAGCTTACAGTATTTGTTGGACACCTAATCCTAAATGGGTTAGTGTGGAAGCTAAAGAGACTAAGCAGTCCAAGGGACCTTGGGATGTGAATCCCAACGGTCACCACATGTACTATAAATGTGTATCATTTGTGAATAAAATTTGAATTGCATGTTTTATCTTTTATATCTTTCTTGCTCCCCATGTGTGTTTAACATGGTATCAGAGCAGGCAATTGCTGGTCCTGCTCCAATTTGAGCCACTAGTTTTTGTGGTCTCTATATATGGTTCTGCGTTACCTGATCTCTACCGCACTGCACATCTGTTTCTCTGTCTACCATATACCATTTATAAAACCTGTGCCCTACTCTTCTGTTGCGCTGTCATCCTGACCTGACATTGAAACGTTTGAGCGCTGTTCTGACCACCGCCTCTGTCCTTCCAGCGCTGCACTGCCTCTGTCCTTCCATTTCGAATTATTCCGCTTGAAAGAACGGTGTGAATTATTGGGAGGGATTCCGCCTCTGCGATTTGGCTGCTGATGATAATGGCGAGAATAATTGGAACGAAAACCGACTCTGGTATCCGATGACGGTTCTACAACAACAAATGCTCCATTCCTGTCACCTCCTCCATTAAAACTTTTGCCCTGCATTCCGTTGTCCCTCTTTTCTCTGCTTTATTTTCTACGTTTGAACGTTGTGCATTAAAACTCCTGCATTGGTGTTGTGCATATGGTGCATTGAGCTCCTTTTGACGACGGTACGACGGTGTAATGGTGTGGACTGACTCTGTTGCATAACTGTGGTGCTGGTAGGATGTGAGCCCAAGGCTCATATTCCGCCTTTGTTGATTTGCATGACCACTAGTTCTACGTTTACATGGTTGGAGATTGGTGTGTGGTGCCTCCACCCCTAGACTGTGATTGGCCCAAAACTTTCGAACTTGCTATCCGAACCAACGGTACCTGAGCACTGGAGCTAATGTCCTGAACTCTTTTCATGGTCTGAGTTGTATATGCTGGTCGATTGCTTACTGTTATGCATTGGCGTCCTTTTCATACGCTATACGTGGTTGATTAAAAAAAAAATTGAATGGCGTCCTTCAGCTTCTTGTCAGCGAAATTGTTGAGTGAGGCTCTCCTGAATTTGTGGTCGTTTAGGAGCAATTGCAGTCTTATGCAATTTTGGGATTTCTTAGACCAGACGTACTTGCAAATCGTGTTCAGGAGGAATCAGTAACTTCCTGGTGGATATGGTCTACTAGTATAAGGCGAATATACGTATTATATGTGCAGCGTTGCAACCATCCACCGCTGCACTCTTCCGGACACTGCTATTTATATATTCCCAGTGTTTCGTCTTGAGATTTGGCATCTGTATAATCCCAATGATTTTTGTTGGCATTTCTAATATTGTTTTGTTGGATGTATGAGTCCGTGACCTTGCGGGAAAACGCGTAGTTCATCGACCAGATGTTTTGAATTTACTCGTTATATTTTGTGGCATCGATTTCTTCATATAAATATCGTAGATACTTTTTAAAATTCAAGACCTTTGATGCGACCTTTGTGTACATTCTCTAAAGTAAATGCAATCTTTCCGGTCAAGAGATCCCACGCTCAAATAGTTTGCTCTTCTCCATCAGTTAATAACAATCCATTCTCGGTATGAGCAAGACACATTACTCTCTTCTTGTGATGTAAGGAATGAAGCAACCTGGCATCCTCGGCATTGTGAACATGTACAACATCTTCAATAACCATAGAATAAGTGTCCAACGCTTCTCATTTGCAGGCCGACCAGAAGGCGTGCACAGATAAGCTTACTAGTTTGACTAATTGTTTTGCCTATGTACAGGGCAACCAGAAAAGCCCCAGCACAGATTGTTGCACTAATCTGAAGAATGTATACGAGAGTGCACCCAAGTGTTTGTGTATTTTGGTGAAGGATAGTACTAGCCCTTCACTTGGTGTATCTATTAATCAAACCCTTGCTTTGGGGTTCCCTGCTGCCTGCAAAGTGAATTCAAATCGGCGTGGGTCCCTTTCCACAGTCAACAGTGGTTTTGTTGCATCTATTGGCCCTGAAAACTTTGTGTAAGGTGCCACTGGTCTCATCATCATCTTGAACAACTCAGAGATTGTTAGTGTTTTCATTATTTTATGTTTTTTACCTTCAACTCAATATCATCTTCTAAAGGCTCTATATCTCCATTGAGCTTGATCTTACCTTTGAATATTTTACAACATCTGTGTCATTACAATAATCCATATCAGGCCATCGATTTTGTCGAGAATGGCCAAATTTTATGAAGTATTAGAGTTATTGGAAACTTTGATACAATCTAATGTCGATGACAAAGTGAAAATAAGCAAATATTCTCTTTCAGACATTCAAAAATGTATACAAAATGCACAAGAAAAGATTGATTTTTTGCAGCTTGAATCACAACTACAGCAAGAAGAGCTACATCAAAATGGACACCATTCTGAACCTGTTTTTGTTCAGAACATTGAGACAACCACCCATCAGTAGTGTGTTACAGTTCATTCAGATTTAGTACCAAACAAAGCAGCAAGGTTACATGCAGATGCAGAAGTTCAGTCTGCACTTCCCAAGCCCATCATCAGACCTTGGGAACAGCTTATCCACAACAAGCACAAACCGGTCTTGGATATGACAAGGACTTGTCCTTTCATATTCCAGACTACACCAAGCCCATTCAGTTTCAGAGTGCTGGATTCATTGATGACAGTTCACCTGCTCCTCATGACAGTTCAACTTCAACTGTTCCAGACTCTGCTCCTCTTCCACAGCAACAAAAACAACAGATCGTGAAATGCCAACACTGTGATCGAGTTGGCCATTTGAAAGATCACTGTTATGATCTTCATCCATGTAAGCACTGTCATAAAACCAGTCATTCTTCAAATAGATGCTTCAGAAACAAACGTCCTGCAAGAACAAAGATTCATCTAGGATGGATCGCTTCTTGGCAATGGGCATCAACAGCCAAGAAGATATTTCAAACACATGTTAGAACTTGTTCCAGAATATTTAGCAGTCTTGCAGTTGAGTTTTCTCCATCATCTCACCTTGTATCTGACAGGGGGGGAAATGATGGTCATCTATAAGCTTCAAAGCCACATCAAGCGAGCCTGAGCCACAACCTGCCACACCAGTTTCAGAATTGTAGCCAGAGACACAGATGTCCGTGAACATGCCTTCAGTAGGCAATCTGGGACACTTCCTCTAGCAGAAGACTTCAGCTTCTTTCCAGTTTTGGAAGAGTTCCAGGAACACAATTGAGAACACTTCCTCTAGCAGAAGACTCCAGCTTCTTGCCAGTTTTGGAAGAGTTCCAGGAATTGCATTAAGCATTCCAGAGTTGTTGGTCATCCTTAAACCATCACAGGTTGAGACTTCCCTTTTCAGGTTGAAGTTTTACCTTTTATGCGGGTGAGACCTCCCTTTTATGGTTGAAGGTTTCCCTCTTTAAAACAATAGGATCACTTCCTCTAGCAGAAGACTTCAGCTTCTTGCCAGTTTTGGAAGAGTTCGGGAACTGCACTAAGCGTTCCAGTGTTGGTGGCCATCCTTAAACCACCGCCCTTTTATACCAACATTTCAGAGAGCACATTCAGCCTAGTGCTGCCATGCATTTTTGCACATTTTGTATTACACTCTTTTCTTGGATTCATACATAACCCTTCGGATTAAGGGGGGGAATGTTGGACACCTAATCCTAAATGGGTTAGTGTGGAAGCTAAAGAGACTAAGCAGTCCAAGGGACCTTGGGATGTGAATCCCAATGATCACCACATGTACTATAAATGTGTATCATTTGTGAATAAAAATTGAATTACATGTTTTATCTTTTATATCTTTCTCGCTCCCCATGTGTGTTTAACAGTATTCGATCAAGAAAGTCTATAGAAATGTCTAAGAATCCACCCTACATACCTCGAATTGTGAAGTATTTATACAAAAACTATTACAAAATATCTCAAAACAAACTTGAGATTTATTCTAGGAAATACAAATATCTTCTTGCAAGAAGATAGAGATAGCTAATGAACTATTTCATGCTGTCCCTTTTTATTTGGTACTGCTGGATTTTATGACTGAGTTGGTAGCCCTTTATGTTGGCTTGTAGTTGTGGTCTTTCATGCTGGAATCTTCTTCAATTTTGATCTTTCACCTGATACTCTTTGACCCTGATACTCTTTGACTATGCTGCCTTGTTTCCATCTGTTTACCTGGCTGTTTTGATTTTTACTGTGCAGTAACTTTTTGCTGTAAATTTATCACAGTAAATTAGTCATTGCCTCCCACCATTCTGGATCAGGTAATTTTACATTCATCATCCTCCTATAGATCTCATCAGCTTCAGTATACTTGGAAAAATTGGGCTTGGTGAGGAACAAGTGTTTTATCTCATGCTCAAGGAAAAACAAGTTCTCAAATGTGTTGTACAAAACTTTGCCTATTAGCAGTGCTTTAATGGATGAAGTGCTTGCTTGTTCCTTAGCCAACCTTCTGAGTCTGTTATCATAGTGCAGTTGTGTCATAAGTTTATCATTAATAGCTAATGGACTGGCCAAACCTTTCTCCCTCAAAATTTGGAATTTAGCCATGAACCTATCAATGGCTATCTGCATGTTGTGGCACTTTTCTTCTAAGTTAAGCATAAGGTTCCTTTTGGAAAGGACCTTCCTTGTTTCCAAAACGGTTTCAGTCCTATCTTCTATATTGAGTTCTTGGAGATCATACCTATTCTTAATGTTGAGGAAGCGGATGAGTCTATTGGCATCCTCAGGCATGTCTCCTAATTCTTCGTTGACCTTTTGGATAACTTCTCTATCTATCTTTACTAACTCTGTCTGCTAAAAAATAACTTGAATTGATGGCCAAATATCCTTGACGGAGTCAATGATATTGGCCCACATCTCCTTGGTTTTCCCAAGGGGATTCTCTAGTGTTAAGTCTTTCTCTAAGACTTTGATCCTTTCACTCATTCTTTGGACCTTTTGTGCTTCTTCCTTTTGCTTAAGTTGGGAAAGTTTATAGCCAGTTTCCAAACTTGCCACATTTTCTCTTAATGTGTTCATTTCTATAGCCTGGATAAACATATCTTCCATGGATTTAACCAATTCTACTGCTTTCTCACCTGATGCACCTGTTGTTGTAGATTCTGCTGTGACTGGCAATGCTGTGGCAGTTGGAGCTGTAGGTGCCAATGAAGCTACCAGTGTAGAAGGGACTGTTGTGGACACTGTAGGGATGACATCTTTAGAATTTGTGTCCAAGTCACTTTGCTTCAATTGAATTAAAGCGTCCAACTCCTTTTCCGTCTCCCTTAATTGATCATTGAGCTTTAGGAATAAGTCCATCAACTCTTCATGTCTGGTTTGGCTTTCTATGACTTCTAGAATTTGAGGATGTTGCAGCTGTGGTATTTTCAATTGCCTCTTAAGTGTAGCAATATCATCGTTTTTCTTCTTTATAAGCTTATCTGTAGCTTTTATATCCTTGGGATCATGTCCCAATTCAATCACTAAGTCCTCTAAGGACTTGATGCTTGTACCCTTGGCCTGTGAGGAGGCCTTCTCTAACTGAAATTGTGCTGAGATGCTGTTTAAAGAGTTTTGTTGCTGATGAGAAGCTATGGCTTTACCTGTCAAGGTGGAGTATATCATCTCTCTGGCCTGTTTGTGTAGTTCAATCTAGTCTATGGGATGAATATCCCTAGCCAACACTTCAAAGTCAATCCTTTTGAAATCAAATGCTGTCAGATGCTGTCTTGGGCTGCTGAGTTGTAGGCTTAATAAAAGACATCTACAATTTTCCATTTTTAATGTCAAAGGTTGACATTAGCCTTGTTTGATTGGTGGGAGTCAACATTAGGTACTGATCATATGTGTGGGACTTAAGCCTCTCATTTCTTGCTTTTATTTCCTTGTATATTTCCTTTATGTCCTGGTCTCTGTCAGCAGGCCTACTGAATGAAGACACTTCCACACTAAGATGCCTTTCCAACATTTGAGTCTATGATGTGGAAGGCTCTTGCATTCCTTCAGATGGAGTGGTATGCCTGCTTCTATTTACCTCTGTATTGGTTACTTGTGCTGAATCTTCTGTGTATTCTTGTTCAGAGGCTGGATTGAGTCTTTGCCTCTTTCTTGTTTCCTGTTGCAAATTTGAGGTGTCCATCCCTGATGTGGAAGCTCCATCTCTGTTTATTTTTGGAATTTTCTCCTCATTCTGAGGAGTCTGCATGATTGGAGAGGTAATCATAGTTCTTTCTTGCTCTTCTGGTACCTGCAGAAAAGAGTTGTCATCAAGCTGCTTTTCCAAATCAATTAGAGCATTTTCTACATCTACTCTTGTGCTGCCTTGGTCTACTAGGGTACCTTCCACCCATTCTATTTGATTGGCATATGCCTTTATTTCTGGTATGGGGTTGTGGATGAAGGGTCCTAGCTTGACCTTTTGCCTTTTCTTGGTAATGAATTCCAAAGGGTCATATCTCCATACAAAACTCCTTTGGAACTTCATTCTTTGCAGGATTAGGTCTGTCTCTTTCCCTGCCTCTCTGGAATTGCATATGAAGGGACCTAATTGATCTGTGATTTTGAAATAGGCTTTCTTCTTGGCATTGATGAAGTTGACTTCATCTGCATTGATGATCTGTCTGTAATATTCTAAGGCAAACAACCTCATGGGGAGGTATCTTGGGAACTTATATGGTGCAAGCATGCAACCATATATTTTGATTTTTGTATGGTTCTGATAAAGGTACCAGTCACCCACTTTGGTTTGCTTTGAAAGCTGGAGGACTCTCTTTATCTCTGGGCTTATCCTAGGTGGACGATTCCCAGTGAGCATGGTCATGAATCGATGCACAAAAGAATCTATAAAGTTTGAGTAGGTATATGGTGATCCAAACTCATGGAAAAGTGGGGTCCAAAAAATAACAGATCTGGGTTGGCCCCTGGTGTCAAGATTTTGGAGGGTAAAAGGAAACTTCTCTTACTGATAATACAGAGACAGATGGTATAATACAGAGGATTATTTGAACACCCTCTCGTTTCCCATTCTTGTGAACTGCTCATGCATTCTATCAGCTATGAATGTGGCAAAGTCATATATGGTTGCAGGAGGCTATCCTGGGGTATAGATGGACATGAAAGCAAGAATTACTTCGTCAATGTACTCACTTGTGGTGTAACCCAAAACACATGATATCATGGCTACAATGTTCTAGACCCATGGAGAGAAAATAGTTGATACATATGGAGGTGAGTCCTTAGGAATGTGTTTTTCCTCCCTAATGAAGGTTTGGAACAACTGGGCCTTTTGCAGGGCTAAGCTTGGGATACAGGTCCAACAGGTCTCCAATTGAGAGTGGGGTCAGGTTTGGCCCTGGTTGGAACTGCAACATTTCATTAATGGACTCAGCTGTGATAGTGAATAGGACCTTCTGGTCATTAGACATTATGGTTCTATGGCTGGGGACGTAGCATGCATAGCACACATGAACACTTTCTGGAAAGATGCTAACTTGGGGGAACTGGTATTTGGGCAAATTTGACTCCCAGAGGCAAATGTCATCAGCATGGTTAAGGTATCTGTCCCTACTTTGGCAATGCACTTTGAGCAGGGGTTCTAGGGTAGTAGTGTCTTTTATCTGGAAGTCCCAGTCAGCCAGGAGAAGGTGGTCCAGGTCCAAATGGGGAGTTGTAATTGGTCTAATGTCCATGGCGATGGGGGCAACCATAATTCAGTTCTTGTGGATTTGAATTACGCTCTGGGGATTTCAACAAAGGTGCTTGGGACTTTTAGGGGGCTTTTGAGTAAACGGAAGTCTTTCAGATGGTTATGGGTCATAGTGTTAAAATTAAATTAAATTTGATATTTTTTTACTTATTTAACAATGTTATGAGGGTGAATTTACTTGGAATTTGACAATGGAGTTGGTATTCCACAGTTAATTACCTGGAATTGAGCGAAATTGACTGTAAATGGTGGTTGATGGTGGCTGCAGAGGTTCGTACGGTTCTGGTACAGGCTAATGAATGAGCTGGGCTGTCTACATCGTTTGTGGAGCAATGGAAGAGGCCTGTGATCAAATTCGTTGTTTGTAGGGGTCGCAACGACTTTTTGAGTTCTCAAATAGCAAATGCGCAAAAAAAGTGAAAAGAGGGGTAATTGGGCTTATATAGAAAAAAAGTTAATTTTGGCGGGTTCATTAATTGATGAACAACGGGCAGTTTTTTCAGCTATACTGAAAGGTGGTTTAATGGGGTCATCGCACCGATTTTTAGAGGGAATTAGTTTTGAGGGGGGCGCATCCGATCTAGTCGAGTGTGTGACAAGTAATATTCTGGGGGTCAGGGAAAACCGCCTTATCGGGTGGGTAAAGGACGGACATTAGGCCAGACCGATATGATTATGGGCCATAGGATGTGGGGAAGGGATGATCAACGAGAGTCAGGCGATGGAGTTGCACGACGATTTACACAAAAAGTTTTCAGAGGGCCCACGGGTGTAACCACCGGCGGTATTGGATTAAATTAAAACTTAATCTCATCGGGGGCGCTTTAATATAGGATTAAGGACTGAGGACGAGGTTTTAATCTATTTTGTGGGATATGGGGTAGTCATATAGTTTATAAATAAACTAAGGGGTGGGATTACTTTATGTAAAGGAGTTAAAATATACGGGCCAATGAGGTTTTTTGGGAATTTGATATATTTAATTAAAAAGTTAATATGAGGTAAAATGAGTGGAAGGGGTATTGTACTTAGGTATACAAAATATTATGCACTTTCCATACACGTAGTACTTAGGATAAATGTATTTGGTGGGTTTTTTCATAAAACATGTTTATCATGGGGTTTTCCTAGGTAAAAAGAATTTAACCTTAGGAAAAGGGATTTTGTGAGGGGGATGAATGAATTGCAAGGGAATTTAACACCTTTCCTTCTTAAATCATCAAGCCGAGGGTCTAGTCCCACCAGAAGTCTTAGAAATGATCTGAGCCTCTTTGACTTAAAGAACTATAGGTATTAATATTTTTATTATGAAAGGGAAATTAGTGAGTGTTTATAGGGGTTAAAGTGAATGATGGGAAATTAATCATTTTGAACTAGTGAACCATTACTTTTGCCTTTGTAAAATTCTTTTTGTACATAGAAACATATCATTTAAGCATATGTGCTTTTATCAAGTGATCTTTGTAATCATGCAACCTTTCTATTACTTACCCATTTACCTACCCTACCATTTTTTCTTCCTTTATTTGGGTGCATTTAGGCTAGAAAACCCTTGTCAACCTTTTTCTTCTCTTTACAAAATAAACTATCTAATTGTAACCTTGTATTATCCAAGGGCTCAGATTAAACTTATGAGCACCTTTTATTTATTCTACCTATCTAATGATCTGCCAAGATTACACTGTTTGGTCAGATTTTATTCTCTAACTATAAACATAAAATTCAAAACATGAAATAGCCAAGTTTAAACAATTTGACTATCATGGATTGTGACATGAGTAACAAACTGCACACAACCTTTTATTATGCATTAAAGTAAATAGTAGTGGCATTTTGACTTGCTCACTTTCATGGTCTCTTTTTGTCTTTTGGGGTTCATATATTTTTCATTTTTTTGGACCTTATTCTTATTCTTTTTGTCCTTTGTTTATTCTTTTAGGACACACCCTCTTTACATTTATTAATTTTTTTAATATGGAAAACATTTGTAGAAAGCAAAGGTATGTACAATATTACAAGGCTTAATCTTAGTCATTCAAAATTATGACTCCTATTGGTATAGGAACCTAACAATGGCTCCACTTGGGGATGGCATTTTCTAGACTTAAAATGTCAAGAAATTTGTAGATCAGTAGCCTTTGAATTGCTGTTGATGTTACCTTGCAAAATATTCCTCTGTGCTTCTGCATTATTAATACTTATGGCAGTGAATATTTCAAAACTTAGGGCCTTCTCTTCGGGCTTCAACTTTAAAAAATTACCATCCAATCCAATCTAGACTTTTGAAAATAAAATATGCTTTAAAGAAAAGTGAAAATTAGTAACCAGGTTAAAAATAATGTTTGAGCATTCGACCATTCACTGGCCCACCTTCTGCTTCTGTACCATCCATTTCTCTTAGGAAGAAAGCATTATTACCTCTGAAAACATAAATGACATATGTGCCTTTCCATAGGAAATCAAATTTCCCATGTTTACTTTTGTTTTCCCTCCTTGAATCCCACTTGAGTACTTTATCACCAAGGTAGAAATCTTCAGCCTTTGTTCTCTTATCAAAATTCTTTTTAATCCTTTCTTGCACAACTTGAGACCTAATATATACTTCCTCCTTGGTTTGTTGAAGATGAATTGTTTGGCTGATTCTTCTTTGGATACTATTTGGTTCAACCTGCGTTTCTTGAAGCAACTTCATCACTGGTGTTTCCAAGGAAGATGGGAAAATGGCTTCCATCCCATAAACTAGTTGATAGGGAGAATAACCAATTGATTTCTTAGTGGTTAGTCTATCTTCCCATAAGGCATTGACTAGCTTTTTATTCCATGTTTTCTTATTGTCCTCTAACAAATTTTTGATGATGTTTACTAGGCTTTTGTTTGAGGATTCTGCCAGTCCATTTCTTTGAGGATAACAGGCTGTGGAATGTCCCAGGGTTATATGATACTTGTTGCAGAAATATATCATTCTTTTGGATTTAAAGGCTGCTGCATTATTAGTAATGAGCTATTATGAAACCAGCTCAAGAAAAAGATAGAAAAGATAGATCAACGCCTTATAATTTAGCCTCTTCAAGGGGGAAACCTCCTTTACATTACATAAATGAAAAATTCTTGGATGATTCAAATGAAAATACCTCCTCTCTATATATAGGAGTCTAAGGGGTCATAACATAATCAGAGCCTACATAACAATAATAATGTAAGGGCATAATAATAACAATAGTGGGCTTCTATGGGGCACAATAGTAACAATATGGGCAATACATGGGTACATCAATATAATAAGTGGGTTGTACTAATAACAATAAGGGGTTACACTAGTAGTATAGGGGCCTAACATGAGCTTAGTTGGACATCCAAATCTTGACAGAATATTGGTTTCAAGGAAGGTTATGATAACAGTGTCAGTGGCTTGCCTTGAAGGTATGGCCTCTATCCATTTTGTGAAGTAGTCTGTGGCAGTAAGGATCCATTTGTGTTAGGCAGGGGAGGGTGGGTGAATTTCACCAATGAAGTCTAAACCTCATTGTTGAAAAGGTATTTCAGTAGAGATTGGCTTTAGGGGTAAAGGTAAAAGCTTTTTCTTCCCCTCAAAAATTTGACATTTGTGGCAGGAGGTCACATATTTCTTGACATTAGAAAACAAAGTAGGCCAGTAGAAACCAACGCTAAGAATTTTATCTGTAGTGGTTTTCCAGTAAAGGTGTCCTCCATAGTCACCTGCATGAAACTCTTGCAACACCTTGTTAGCTTCATCTTTTAATAGGCAATTGAGAAGAATGCCTTCATGATCTCTCCAAAACAAAGCATTGTCTAATATACAAAATTTTAAGGATTTCATCTTTAAAAACCTGCTTTTAGTCTTAGATAATTCAGGAGGAGCTTGTAAATTTAGTAAAACATATATAACATCAACATACCATGGTGATTCAATAAAGGCCTGGCTGATTAGTGGAGTCACCATCTCCTCCTCATCATTTATTACTGCAATGAAGTTTATATCCAAGGCTTGATAGTTTGATTCAACCATGAGCTTGGCTAAACCTTGGCCCTTGATTAACTTAGTTGGTTTGATTTCTATGTCTTATTCTAAAATAGTAGCAATCCACTTTCCTTTCTTTCCATCTGGACCTTCCTAAGTTAGGATGTCTTTGACTACTGAATTAGGAACGTAGGCCACTATATGAGAATATAAAATGTATACCCTAAAATCCTTGATGGCTTTGACCAACACAAAGGCTTGTTTTTCCATTAAGTTATATTTCAAGGGGGCATCTCTCAGGGCTTTGCTAAAGAAAGCAATAGGTTGTTCATAGCCTTGGTCATTTTTCTGTAGTAGGATTGCAACAATTGTGTGCTCAGAAGCAAAGGAAAATAAAATGAATCTCTATCAAATTTTGGACTAATTAACACTGGTGTTTAGTGAAGGCCAGTTTAATGTCTTCAAAGGATTTCTTAGCCTCAACAGTCCATTTTATGGTTGAATATTTTTTTAGCATATTATTTAGTGATCTAATTAATTATGCTAAATTAGAAATAAATATTTTAAGAAAGTTATTATTCCCTAAGAAAGCTTGCAATTCTCTAATGTTCCTGGGATGTTGTATCTGTAAGATGGATTCTATTTTTGCAGGGTCTACTTGGATACCATCTTTTGAAATTATATGACCTAATAACTTTCCTTCTTCTAACCCAAACAAAGAATTCTTGGGGTTCAAAGAAATTCCATATTTTCTGCATTTAATAAAAACGTGCCTTAGATGATCCAAATGCTGGTTGTCATATTTTGAAAATACAGTAATGTCATCTAGATATATTACAAGGAAATCATGAATTTCTTTCGCAAAGGCTATATCCATAGCCTTCTAGAAAGTGGCTCCTGCATTCATTAGCCCAAAAGACATTTTTACATACATGAATGTGCCCCAAGGAGTAGTAAAGGAAGTTTTGGCTTGGTCATCAGGTTGAAATAAGATCTGGTTGTAACCAGAAAACCCATCTAATAATGAGATTCTAGATGATCCAACTACTCTGTAAAATGTGGTCCATTTTGGGGAGAGGGTAATTGCATTTTAGTGACACTTTGTTGAGGTTTCTAAGATCCACACAGAGTCTGATCTCACCAGTTTTATTCCTAGTTGGCACCAAGTTTGAGACCCAATCAGGAAATCTGATTGGTGCAATTATTTTAGCATCATACATCCTCTGAATTTCCTTTTCAATTGCAAGTACCAAGATAGGATTAATCATTCTAAGTTTTCGTCTGAAAGGCTTTTGATTTCCTTTTATAGGAATGGTGCGTTGTATGATTTTGGTGTCATAGGATTTGAGGTCCTCATAACTTCAAGCGAAGACATCTTGAAATTATTTTAATAATTCAATGTATTTCAATTTTTCAGTTGGAAGTAATGATTTCGAAAGTTTGATCAATTTTGGATTTTTATCAGTGCCTATATTACACTCCTCTATATCAGATTTCAAAGGTTCCATTTTGGGTTTCCTCGGAACATCATTTGAATCAAACAATTCTTCCAAATGGGTTAATCCCTTAGGTAAGAAATTATCTTTGAGATTAATTACTTCAGTGTCTTCATTAATTATTTCATCAATCTCAACTTGCTCTAGGTTTTCTACATCTGATTTAGTAAATTTAGTAGGATGAAGTCTATCTACTTCTTCACCTTCTATCTGATTTAGTTCTATCTCATTTTTAATGCTAAGATCTACTGAGGTATCAATATCTATATTGCTATTTACAAATTCTTCTTCCGAGATTAAAAAGTTGTTTATCTGCTTGTCATCAGAAAATATTTGCCAGTTCTTCAAATTATCTAGAATTGCAGGTCTGTGCCTAACTTCAGCAGTGTACTGATGGTTAGGTTGGAAGGGTAACTTGCAGGTGCTGAAAAACATTGCTAAACTATGAGCCTGCATATTGTGTTTTCTGGGAATTACTGCAAGCTTGGTTTCTAAGAAAGTGTTAAGAATTTCTACAATGGTTCCTCTATAACAACTTAATCTAGGGTCCTTTGTCATATATACAACATCAATCCGTTTTATAACTAGTTCAGAGTCTCCCATGACAGAAAATCTCTTAGATCCTAGATTCCTAACTAATTTAAGACCTAAAATTAGTGTTTCAAACTCAGCCATATTGTTAGTACATTTAAAATTCAGTCTGTATGCATGGACTTCTGAGTGATTATTCTCCATATTTTATATCCATACTCCTGCTCCTGCTCCAAACTTATTGACTGACCCATCAAATTCAAGATGCCATAATATCTCATGTTTATAATTTTCATCATTTGGTGCAACAAACTTTTCCTCGTTTATAGCAATTTGGCTACCTTGTTTATTGGAAAGTTCTAAAGTTTGGTTAGTTTCATTTTGAATAGAAGCTACAATTTATTTTGGTTCCGTATCAATATTGTCTAAAAGAGCTTCTTGTGTTTGATCAACATTATACAGGATAAAGGAATCAATGTCTGAATGTACGGAGTAGATAGGAAAGTTTTGAGGCCGATCGTGGCTACTTACCATGTATTTCATTAATGTTTCTTGGTACAACTTCTTGGGTTGTCCAAAAATGGAGATTGTTGCATATGATATATCAAGTTGTAAAGATCCCTGAAGCTTGGCTCCCCATGATCTGGATAACAACATGCCATACTTTGGTGGGATGTCAACAACCACAATATCCATAAGGATGCTTTTGGCAGGATATTGAACTAAGGTAACACATAGGTCTTTAATCAATCATAGACACTTTACTTGACTCGAGTCAAATGAGAATAAGTCCTTGTAAGGCCTTGTAATGTCTAGGTTTAATTTCTCCATTACAGATTTGGCATTAAATTGTGGGAGGCCCTAGAATCCAACATTGCATTGTGTAGAATTTTGTCATGGATGCTAAGGCTAATGTAGAAAGGTGGTATTCCTCCTTCTAGTGGTTTTCCATTAACATCTGGACCAAATATAAGTTCTGGTTGGTCATCAAATAGATTGACTGAATCCTCATTTTTGACAATGTTTAAAGTCTGGTTTATCTACGTCTAGTAGGTTTCACTCTTAATTAGTTATGTTAAAGGGACTGAAATCTTTAGCTTAGCTACCTCTACTCCCAGATTAAGTGGTAGAGAGGCTTTCTCTGTTTGAGGGTTTTGAATTTTCTCAACAGGGATTTGAGTGGGATGGTCTTCTTTTCCTTTATTGGGGACCTCTTTTTGTTGGTTTTCAAGTCTGGTGTTTTGAGGTGTGTCCACTAGTTTTTTAGGGAGAATTGAAGTGGATGGATGATCATCAGAAGGTTGATTAGGGGTTATATCTACAATTGTGGGGCCATAAGGATTTTGGTTTTGTTTGGGGAGAATGTGGAGAATTTTAGAAACCAGGGCTTCTTTGATTTTCTTGGGTTGATTTGACACTGTTTTCTTGGTTTGATCGGTGATTTCAGAGTTATTTTTACTCCTTAGGTTATACTGTTTATGCACTTCAAAGATGACATAATCATAACCTTTTTTATAATCAAATGACTCTCTAGACTGGATTTGCAATTACTGCAACATATGCAGTTCCTGGTCATCTTGGGTTAGAAAAACAACATCTTCATCATCTAATCCCATTAGGTTAATCTGTGTGTCTTGCTCTGGGTCTTCAGGATGGGATGCCTCTGCATAATTTTCTTGAAAAGGAGGCCTAATGTTCTGATCAGGTCCATTTTTTCCAGTGTTTTGGTTTTGGTTTTTACTAAAGTTCGGGTTCCTAACTGGAGGTGCTTATTTATTATCCCATTGGGGTTTCCTTTCTATGTTATCTATTCTATCCATTAGTCTTTCCATACTTTTAGCTAAACTATTTATTTTGATGTCAGATGGTGGAGCTTCATCTTTAGTAGTTCCTCCCTTTTCATTTCTAACTCTAGCTCTTTTAGCTAACAAATTAGCTTTAACACTAACAACTACACTTTGCATTTCTTCTAACGTTGGGGGGTTTCTTTCCCTAAGTTGGAATGCCATATCCGTGTCAAAACCATTAGGGAATTTTATTAAGGCTAAGTCAGGTGGGGGTCTAAGATTAACTAAGATTGAATTATATATATTGTTAAATCTAGTGCAATAAGCTTGAACAGTTTCATTAGGTCCCCTTCTAATATTTTCATATTCTGAAAGGATTTGTAGGGGATTTTCATTCTTTTCCCATCTGTTAAAAAATTGCTGATGAAATACTTCTAAATTAGGACATGCTCTAAACCATTTCCTAACATCACCAGCTAAAGTCTGAGCAAATAGTCTCATTTGAACATCCACAATATCAATTTCATGTAATTTGAAGTAATCTGTCATCTTATTAACATGGTGTTGTGCAATGTAGTGTCCTGTGCCATCAAATTGAACGATTTTACACTGGTAGTCTGCTGGCATAGCACCAAGTGGGGCAGGTAAAACAAGAGGAGCATATCTGTTTGCCATGGTTGTAGGCTGGGTGGGGTTCAGATGTGGATGAAGAATGGATCAAGAACCAGGACTAGTAGGTGGTAAATGAGATGTAATAGGTTGGTGAGGGAGTGAAGCTATAAATGGGGGTGGAGAATGAACTTCAGAAGTTGAAGGGAACAATGGTGAACTAAAAGTGGTGGAAAATTGTTCAGAAATCTCAGGGATCTTAGTAGTACTCAGGGATGATTGTGGAGAATTCAGAATGTATTCATTATTTACTGGTTGGCTTTTTGGATTTCAAGGTCTGCAATGAAATCAGGGTCTAGAACAATATTGTATATTTCACTTTCACACTTTGATTTAAATAATGGCAAATCAAATTTCTCATAAAAGGGAAGATCTTTTAAAAACAACCACTCATCAGGACATGAATTAGCTTTAATTAACAGTGTGTGACTAGCTGAACTTTCTTCTTTTTTGGATTTTCTTGAAATCAGGTTGGGATTATCAACTATTGGGGGAGGGTTTGGATCTGGGGTAGCCCTAGTATAATGAGTTCTCCTTGAAGCCAGAATTTCAAATTTTTTCTAATTGTTTTCTTTTGTGAGATTTAAAAAATAACTTTTGATAAATTACTTTAAGAGGTTCAAAATATAGATTCAAAATTTCTTAAAGATTTATTAGGACTGAGGGTTGGATTCCCCAGTATGGTCGCCACTATGTTATCACTCAAAATTTTTCCCTAGAAGTTATCAGAAGAAGGAAAATACCAAGGTAACCACAAACCAATCTTTTAAGTATAGGCTCTAGCCAACCTATGACTTAGAGAGGGCTCACCCTATATGATTTAGCTTTGTTTGCTGAGATTTTAGGCTAGTTCTTAAAGTTCAGGGGGTTTTGATTTGTATTGAAGGTTGGATGGTGAAATCCTTAAAATAGATGGATAGAATGGAGTTTCTGGACCATTGGGCTATGAAGTGAAAGAAGGGAAATAAAACTAGGATTAACTCACTAGAGGGAGTGTTCAAAGGGCAAGCTAGCAGAGTGAAGTACAGGTCTTTAGGTCGGATGGGTGAAATGATCTTAACCAGGGTGAGAGAGCACTTAAGAATTCTCAGACTGGTATTAAGATGAAGAACAGAGGATAATCATGAGCAAAGGGCCATTAAGATTCCTTTACTATAGATTAGAAAGAAACTACCTAAACTAAGGAGAAATCAATAATTCCTTAACTTAGATAATTAGCAAAAAACATTTCAATGCATAATAGTTAAAACAGATTGCAGTGAAGCAAATTCTGAGATATCATTCCATATTATAGAATTCAGATTTCAGATACATTAAAGATTGTGGAATTTTTTTTAAAGAAATATAACAACACAAGATAAAATACTTGTTTGTACTCCGCACTACACATGAATCCTGTGAAATGTCTTGGCTTTATTCATTAATCCAGCTTGCTAGTCCAAACAGTGATACAATATCTTACAATCTTCGATCAAGAAAGTCTATAGAAATGTCTAATAATCCACCCTACATACTTCGAATTGTGAAGTATTTATACAAAAACTATTACAAAATATCTCAAAACAAACTTGAGATTTATTGTAGGAAATACAAATATCTTCTTGCAAGAAGATAGAGACAGCTAATGAACTGTTTCATGCTGTCCCTTTTTATTTGGTACTGTTGGCTTTTATGGTTGAGTTGGTAGCCCTTTATGCTGGCTTGTAGTTGTGGTCTTTCACGCTGGAATCTTCTTCAATTTTGATCTTTCACCTGATACTCTTTGATGCTAATACTCTTTGACTATGTTGCCCTGTTTCCATCTGTTTACTTGGTTGTTTTGATTTTTACTGTGCAGTAACTTTTTGCTGTAAATTTATCATAGTAAATCAGCCATTGTCTCCCACCATTCTGCATCAGGTAATTTTACATTCATCATCCTCCTATAGATCTCATTAGCTGCAATATACTTGGAAAAATTTGGCTTGGTGAGGAACAAGTGTTTTATCTCATGCTCAAGGAAAAACAAGTTCTAGAATGTGTTGTACAAAACTTTGCCTGTTGGCAGTGCTTTGATGGATGAAGTGCTTGCTTGTTCCTTAGCCAACTATCTGAGTTTGTTATCATAGTCCAACTGTGTCATAAGTTTATCATTAATAACTAATGGACTGGGCAGACCTTTCTCCCTCAAAATTTGGAATTTAGCCATGAACCTATCAATGGCTATCTGCATGTTGTGGCACTTTTCTTCTAAGTTAAGCATAAGGTTCCTTTTGGAAAGGACCTTCCTTATTTCCAAAATGGTTTTAGTCCTGTCTTCTATATTGAGTTCTTGGAGCTCATACCTATTCTTGCTGTTGAGGTAGTGGATGAGTCTATTGGCATCCTGAGGCATGTCTCCTAATTCTTCTTTGACCTTTTGGATAGCTTCTCTATCTATCTTTACTAACTTTGCCTGCTAAAAAATATCTTGAATTGATGGCCAAATATCCTTGATGGAGTCAATGATATTGGCCCACAACATCTCCTTGGTTTGCCCAAGGGGTTTCTCTAGTGTTAAGTATTTCTCTATGACTTTGATCATTTCACTCATTCTTTGGGCCTTTTGTGCTTCTTCCTTTTGCTTAAGTTGGGCAAGTTTGTAGTCAGTTTCCAAACTTTCCACCTTTTCTCTCAATCTATTCATTTTTGTAGCCTGGATAGACATCTCTTCCATGGCTTTAACCAATTCTGTTGCTTTATCACCTGATGCACATGTTGTTGTAGATTCTGCTGTGACTGGCAATGCTGTGGCAGGTCGAGCTGTAGGTGCCAGTGAAGCTACCAATGTAGAAGGGACTGTTGTGGATACTATAGGGATGACATCTTTAGAAGTTGTGGCCAAGTAGGTTTGCTTCAATTGAATTAAAGCGTCCAACTCCTTTTCTGTCTCCCTTAATTGGTCATTGAGCTTTAGGACCAAGTCCATCAACTCCTCATGTCTGGTTTGACTTTCTACGACTTCTAGAGTTTGAGGATGTTGCAGCTGTGGTATTTTCAATTGCCTCTTAAGTGCAGCAATATCATCTTTTTTCTTCTTTATAAGCTTCTCTGTAGCTTTTATATCCTTGGGATCGTGTCCCAATTCAATCACTAAGTCCTCTATGTTAGAAAATTATATATTAGGGAGCAATGGAACACATAAAATATTGCAGAAATATAAACACAGAAAACGCATAAAACAAGAGAGACACAGAGATACGTGGTTCACCCAGTTTGGGCTATGTCCACCCCGAATAGCCAGTCCTTCCTTTCTATTATCTAGTAAAATGAAGAGACACAACCTACAGTAGATCCACTGTAATATCCTCTATTTTCTCTCACAGTCTCACCTCTCTGCTTCTCGCTCGGAGAATACACATATATTACACAGACTCAATACAATGCCCTCATACAAAGAGAGGGGGTGCCTTCTAGGGGAAAAAACCCTTAACTAAACATAAGTTTTACTGTCAGATCATTCGCCTAATGAACGGCCCAGATTGACTAGAAATTACTATACTTTTACAAGGCAATTTTACATCTGTTTTTAGCTTCGGGGGCACTACCCCTAAAACCTCCTGCCAGGGGGGGGCTCCCTAAAGGTCACAGCCGCCCCCCCTGCAACAAATATTTTACGGGAGGCGTTGCCACCCCATTTCGAACTAGGTTCCAATGTGGCGATACCTTTGAATACAAAAGATAATCAGGCTCCACACCCAACAATCTCCTACTTGGAGACTGATTATAGCAACTCCAACACTGCTTCATTTGTTGGACAATGACTTCTCTTTGGACCTGGCTGTTTCTCATCTTCATCGTCATCCTTGAAGACCAATTGAAACTAAGCATATTCTCAGTTTCTCCCTCGTTACAACTTTTGTTAGCATATCTGCAGGATTCTCGCTAGTGTGTATCTTTTCTAGCTTCAACTCTCCATCTCCCAACATTGATCGTATGAAATGGTACTTGCGCTGTATGTGTTTAGTCCTGGAATGAAATGCTGAGTTCTTTGCAAGATGAATGGCACTTTGGCTATCACTGTATAACGTGCCCATATCATGCTCCTTACCCAATTCACCATAAACCCTTGTAACCAAATCATTTCTTTACTAGCCTCTGTTCAGCAACATCTCTGCTTCGTTGTTGAAAGTGCAA
>APFE030031042.1:113009-123224 GCA_000404065.3 Pinus taeda | reverse complement strand
AATAAATATTTAAAGTGTAGCAATCACACATATAAATAAGAATAACACTAACATAATTATCATAATTTATATATACCTATAATAATGACCTTATGAATTAAATAATTAACTACAAAAAAAGGCAAAGGACCCTCATCAGTGAGAAAATCATACTTATACATAAAATCCGATTAGATTAATGTCTAAAATTAATAATGATCATAAATAAATATAGGAGGAACATAATATAAAGGCCAGAATATGAAGCTGCCAGCGATATATATTTATATACTCGAAAAGATTAGACAATATAAACACGAAGAATGCACCCTGGATGAACAAAGGGGGAAGCAAGAAACCCTAAGATGACAGGGCAGGGATCCAACTTCTACTTACCTTCCAACCATCATATCTGTTGAGATTGTTGGGTCTTCGCTCAATTTCAATAGCTTCCCTTAACTTGCGATGATGGAACTGATCCACCCTGGCAATGACTTTATGGAAGATTTCGAAGCCAAGGCTCTTGCCTCGACTCGTCTCCCTCCTAAGCTTTGGAAAAGGTATGTAGATGACACTAATGTCATCTGGTCCCATGGCCATGAGGAGCTGGATCGTTTCCTGGATCACCTCAACGGCCAGTCCTCGGCTGTTAAGTTCACCATGGAAAAAGAGGTCAATGGCAGCCTCCCTTTCCTGGATCTTCTTATTTCTAAGAAGAAGGACGGCTCTCTCTCCCACGCGGTGTATCGTAAGAAAACGCACACAGAGCAGTATCTTCACGCCGATTCCCATCATTTCCCTGCTCAGAAGATGGGTGTTCTTAACACCCTAGCTACGCGTGCCCTCAGGATTTCGGATAAGGAGAGCCTGGATGGAGAGAGATCCCACCTCCTTGATGTCTTTGTGGAAAACAGATATAGTAGGCACCTAGGGCGGAAGGCTTTCCTTAAAGCCTCTAAAAATGCGTTGATTAAGAAAGAGCCTAAGGAACGCCATCTAGGTGTCCATCTTCCCTATATCCAAGGGACCACAAACAAGATTGCTCGGATCCTTAAAAAGTTTGATATTCCCTCTACCTTCAGGCCCCTCAGAACCATACGTAATTCCCTGCGGTTGGTGAAGTATCCTGTTAACCCCAAAGACATGAAGGGTGTTTATCTAATTCCTTGCTCTTGTGGGACACCTTATATAGGGGAAACATGGCGCTCCATCCAGCAGAGAATTTGCGAGCATGCAGCAGACCTGAGGCATGGAAGAACAAAGTCCTTAGCCTTAGCAGAGCATGTGGACAAGACTAAGCATCATGTCTGCATTGAGGAGGCCATAGTCATTGCCAGGGTGGATCGGTTCCATCATTGCAAGTTAAGGGAAGCTATTGAAATTGAGCGAAGACCCAACAATCTCAACAGAGATGATGGTTGGAAGGTAAGTAGAAGTTGGATCCCTGCCCTGTCATCTTAGGGTTTCTTCCTTCCCCCTTTGTTCATCCAGGGTGCATTCTTCGTGTTTGTATTGTCTAATCTTTTCGAGTATATAAATATATATCGCTGGCAGCTTCATATTCTGGCCTTTATATTATGTTCCTCCTATATTTATTTATGATCATTATTAATTTTAGACATTAATCTAATCGGATTTTATGTAGAAGTATGATTTTCTCATTGATGAGGGTCCTTTGCCTTTTTTGGTAGTTAATTATTTAATTCATAAGGTCATTATTATAGGTATATATAAATTATGATAATTATGTTAGTGTTATTCTTATTTATATGTGTGATTGCTACACTTTAAATATTTATTTTCAGCTCTTTTTGGCTTTTCTAAATATTTTTCTATCACAATTTAATTTGATTAAAATAATTCATATATATAATATTAATATAATCTCAATAATTAATTAATTATTTAATAAACATTCTCATTTACTTTTCAATCTAACCTCGTAAGATTGGTATTATTAATTAGTAAATTTAATAATTTTATAAATAGATAAAATAGGATATTACATCAATGGTAAGTAGTATAATTTTATAAGTGTGTATGTGCCTTTGTGAAAAGCAAGTAAGTGTGCTTGGTAAATGTTTGATTATAGGTGATTTTGAAGGTGAATTGGTTCCGAAAGAGGCGTTAATGGCGGGCGGGCTGCACAGCTAGGGTTCCTACATTTCAGCGTTTGTGACAGGCCTGGAACACCACAAATTTAGACTGGCAGCACTGTTTTGAAAGGGGCAACTGTTGTCGGACTGGATGGGAGCAGAGGGGTCTAGTGGGACCCCTACTTTTAAGCAGGTTATCCTATAGAAACAACAACAGAACATGAAAGAAGGAGTCAGAATAGAGGGACTGAACAGCTCGATGCTGAATAGTAGGAAAAAAAAGGATAAGACACCAATGATCTCTGACAAGACAGTAAAATCCACAGAAGTTAGGAATACAGAGGAGCAGAACCGGGTAGGAAATCAAGAAAAAACTGCTGCAAAGTCTCAGCCCTCAGAAAATGAGGACGCTGGACCGCAAGAAGACAAAGAGCAAAAAGACAAAAGCAAGGACCAACCGGATTAGGAGGGGGAGTCCAGCGCGAACCCCAACAGAACCCCGGTGAACAGCAGTGCATGTAAGCCAAAGAAAACAGACAGCCTAAGGGTGACAATCTCTGACCCTGAAATCCAGACCTATAGGGAGCATATGGCTGAACATGCCATCATTTGTAAATTTATGGGAATCTGGCCATCTGAGAGGACTCTGTGCCAATGGATAAGACAACAGTGGAAGCCGAAAGGAGATGTGCAGTTACATCTGGGGGCCAGAGGTTTCTTCACAGTTGTCTTTACTAGTCTAGAAGATAAAGACAGCGTGTTCGAAGGTGGCCCTTATTTCCTAGCATCAGCAGGCTTATATATGAGACCTTGGAAGCCGAACTTCATCCCGGAAAAGGAATCCTTCACTCAAGTTCTGGTTTGGATCAGACTCTTCTCTCTCCCGATAGAATACTGGGGTTTGAATGCCTTAAAGAAAATAGGGGATAAGCTAGGAAATTTTGTCAAAGCTTCGGAGGCAACCCTGTAGAAAAGATATACTACCTATGCAAGAATCTGTGTGGAGCTGGATGTTTCAGGAGCACTTCATGAAGGTGTGTGGCTGGAGTACAGGGATGAGGAATACTTTCAGGCTTTATATTATGAGCAAATACCTTTCAGATGTCGGAAATGCCATGAGCATGGACATCTGGTAAGGGATTGTCCTTTGAACAGAAAGGAGGTAGAAGAAGACAAAACCCAAAACGACAAAGAAAAGAACAACTTTATCAAACCAAAGAACAGGCAACGTGCCAATAGAAGAAGGAATACCAAAGGAAAGACAGGAAAAAACTTCTTCAGTAACCCCTTTGAGTTCCTAGACCTGGAGACCGACTCGGAGGAAAAAAAGAACACACCTAATGGGGAGGCAGGGCAAGAAGGACAGGAAAAACTTCTAGGGGAAGGCACTGAGGCATAAGCCTTCAATGGTGAAATCCATATGCAGGATAGAACAACAGAAACGGACGAAGAAACAGAGATGTTAACCAGTGAAGCGGGGAGTGAGGATCTGGAGCTCGAGGATACCTTAGCCATGGAAGGCATGGACCTAACGACGCTCGTAGATAGATGGAGAGCCAAAGGGATTGAAGCAGTACCGGAGGAAGAGATCAGGAAGGTCAAGGACCTCTTCATAGCACGACAGAAGGCAGTAATAGAGAAATAGAAGAACAAGTTAGGCATCATCAAAGGAAGTATCCCACACCATAAAGCATTACTGGGAAAAACCTCTGGATCAAGGCACAAACGCCGTAGAGGCCACAAGTCAAGTGGAGAACACCTGCAGGAGCTTGGAGAGATGTTGATCAACGCAGGTAAGATAAAGCAGCTGTGTGAGTATCCGTCCTTCCCAAAAATTAGTTTAATATGAAGATTGTATCATGGAACGCAAGAGGGATGAACAGCCAAGCCAAACAAAGGCTGTTAAAGAGGTAGATGCAAAAAAACAACCCGGATATGTTGTTTCTACAAGAGACCAAGTGCAACAGAGCTCTCATAGAAAAGTTACGAGTTAAGTTAGGAAGAAATTTTGAGGTCTTAGAGATCGAAAGCAAAGGGCGAGAAGGAGGCTTAGCAACCTTCTGGGACACAAGGAGATACCAGGTCCTCACAACTAAAGCAAGCAAGAACTACTTAGCACTGGAAGTGCAACCTATAGGTAATTCTTCATCTTTCCTATGCATCAATGTCTATAGTCCTCAGAAGTTAGAAGACAAGATAACTTTCCTAGTGTCTTTAACCAATTTTATTGAAAGACACCCTGATGTAAAGTTCATTTTGGGAGGAGATTTCAACATGATCACCTCCCTCCTGGAGAAAAAAGGAGGCCTCCAGAAACTAAACAGGGATGGGGAGGTCTTCATAAGTTTCATTGATAATGCTAGATTAGTAGATGTTTACCCCAAACATGGTAAGTTTACCTGGAACAACTGAAGGGGGGGCGAAAGGTTAATATCTTCAAGATTGGATCGTTTCTTAGTTTCAGAGAGCTTAATATTAGATGGAACGGTCGTAGAGTCGAACATATTCCCAAGCGGAGGATCAGACCACTGGCCGATCTCTCTTGTGGTCGAGATTCCAGGGACCCCCAGGAACAAACCCTTCAGGTTCGAAAAGTTCTGGATAGAACACCCTAATTTCCTCACTATGGTGGAAAAATGGTGGTCAGAGCCTTTAGGGGAAGAAGGATCCAAAATGTTCAATCTGCAAAAGAAACTAAAAAACATCAAATTGAGATTAAAGGACTGGAACAAAACAGTTTTTGGAAATATATTTCAAGAGAAAGCAATCATTGAACAAAAGCTGGAACAAATTCACAAGGATGGGGCGGCAGGCTGCAGAGATGAGGAAACCTGTGCACAGGAAAAAGAGCTCACTCAACAATGGCACAACAGATGTAAGCAGGAAGAATCCCTATGGAAGCAAAAATCAAGAATTCTTTGGCTGAGGGAAGGGGAGCAAAACACCAAATTTTTCCACAGATCAGCCATGGACTACAGAAGTGCCAATAAAATCCTAGAATTGAAAAATAGTGAGGGTGAACTCCTTAGGAATCACAACGAGATATCAGCCTTACTATCGGATCACTTTGGCCGCATAGCGCAAGAACCAGAGATCAACAAAGAGGAAGCCATCAAAGAAATAACTAATGCCATACCCAAATCAATCACAGAGGAGTAGAACTGGGCCCTCAGAAGAACAATCACTATGGAAGAGGTCGAGGAAGTAGTTAGGAGTATGCCCAGCGACAAAGCTCCTGGGCTGGATGGGTTTACCATCAACTTCTATAAAGCCTGCTGGAACATTGTAAAGCAAGACATATGGGAGATCGTGGAAGACTCAAGACGTTCCAAAACGATCCTAAAATCTCTAAACTCAACCTTCATTGCTCTTGTTCCCAAAGTAGAGGAGGCTAACACACCGGAAAAGTTCAGACCTATAGCCCTCTGCAATGTTATCTACAAGATCATTTCAAAAGTCATAGCCAACAGGCTGAAGGTGATCCTCCTGGGCATCATCTCGCAAGAACAGTCTGGCTACGTGGAAGGAAGGCAGATTCTAGACAACATTTTGCTGGCCCAGGAGATGATTCACTCTCTTCACTCGCGGAAAGAAGCAGGAATGCTCATGCAGTTAGATCTGTCCAAAGCTTATGACAAGGTAAGTTGGTCTTACCTGGAAGCAGTTTTAGAGGCTTTTGGTTTCAGTAAACAATGGATCAAATGGGTTTTAGCTCTTATTAAATCTCCTAGATACTCTATCCTTGTGAATGGAGCCCCCTCTGCTCCCTTCAACCCTTCCAGAGGTATCAGACAGGGGGACCCTATATCCCCTTTTTTGTTTGTCATTCTAATGGAGGGCCTAAGCAGATTAATTGCAAAGCAAAAAGCAGAAGGTCAAATTAAAGGTCTGCAGCCTATCAGATCCAGTCCTGCTACCACTCATCAACAGTTTGTGGATGATACCATGTTACATGGTACCCCCACAGTTAAAGAAGCTTTGGCTTATAGAGACATTCTTCATCTTTTTAGCAAAGCTTCGGGAATGGAGATAAATTTTTCCAAATCCACCATTTTCTTCTTCAACACGCATCAGGCTATCTAATCTCATCTTTCTAGGCTGCTGGGGTTTAAAATTGGCTCCTTACCTTCAAGATATCTAGGCGTCCCCCTGACTCTCAAACCATGGCAAAAGGTTCATTGGGAGAAAGTCCTAGCCAATATGGAGAGGAAATGCAAACATTGGACTAACAGGGCTCTGAATTTTGCAGGTAGATTAATTCTTACAAAAGCGGTCTTGCAGGCCATCCCTCAGTACATGCTTTCGATTTTACCTGCTCCGAAAGGAATCCTAGATCAAATGAGGAGCATCCAGCGCTCCTTCTTATGGAGTGGAAACAGTGAAAAGAAGAAATGGTCGTTGGTTGCATGGAAGAAACTGTGTAAACCTAAGGACAGGGGAGGCCTAAACCTGGTTGATCCCTCAGTGGTTAACAGAGTCTGCGGAGCCAAAATTTGGTGGAAGTGGATCTCGAACACGACCCTACCTTGGGCCACTCTATGGAAGGAAAAGTACAGGCCAAATAGCTCCAATCTAGATCTAATAAGAATGCAGGAAACCCCCAACGGATCTCCCATATGGAATCATGCCCAAGCCAACAGGAGTATTGTCCAGGACTATAGCTTATGGGAGATAAGAAATGGAACTCAAGCACTCTTCTGGGAGGATGCCTGGCAGCAGTCCCCGAAATTAGACACCCCTCTTCTCCAACCATTGAAGCAACACACACAAAATGAGGGCCATTTCAGAGTCAACCAATACTGGAACCCAACCAGTGAAGTCCCGGAGTGGAGGGAACGGTTAGTTTTCAACCCCGCCCACAACGAAGACATACAGGAAACCGTCCAAGTTTTAAATCAACAAATCCTCAAGAGAAAAATTTGAATAGCTGCTGAAAATGACAAGCTTAGATGGGGACCGAAAGGCAACGGGGAGTTCTCCCTAAAAGAAGCAAGGAGCATCATAGAGAGGGAAGAACAGCCTGATATTATGCCCTGGACCGATAAAGTTTGGGACAGTCTTTAATGGCCGAAAATTAGAACTTTTCTTTGGCTTCTTATGCAGAAGAAAACTCTAACTTGGGAAAACCTATTGAAAAAAGGGTTTCGGGGACCCTCTAGATGTCCTATGTGCCTGAAGGAGGAGGAAACAATGAATCACCTTTTTAACTCCTGTGATTGGGCATCCCAGCTTTGGCTCTGGATGGAAGCAATACTGGAAGCTTCTGATCGGAACAGAGACTCCATTCAGGAAACCATCATCAACTGGAGGAGAAACTTTTCAAGAATTCGCAGAGTGGATAGTATATGGAAATGCACCTCGGGCTTCATAGCATGGACAATATGGAAAGAGAGGAATCGAAGAATTTTCACGGAGGAAGTCAGAAACATAGAATTTGCAAAAGATGCTATAACTATTAACATCAGACAGCTAATACAGGCAAAATGCAAAGCAGATTCGAATGAAAAACCCACGGGACAGGACTTACGCATATTAAAGAGATTTCAATTGGAGGCTTCCAGCAATCCACCATCGAGGGGAAACAGAGCACATCCCTCTTCGCAACTTCACAGATGGCAACGACCACTAGAGGGCTGCCTTAAATTGAACTTTGACGGGGAATCGAGGGGCAACCCAGGTATAGCAGGTATCAGAGGTGCCATTCAGAATCAAGATGGAGACATAATCCATATTTATTGCAGGGCGCTGGGAGAAAGCACAAAAAAAGAAGCAGAGTTTGCTGCACTTGAGCAAGGATTAAAGATTCTCAGAACAATCAGACGAGGAAATGTCATAGTGGAGGGGGACTCTTCCTTGGCCATCTCGGCGGCCAAACGCCTTCAAGCAGGAACAAAAACCAGTAAGGTAACCAAACATTGGAGGCTGGCTAAGGCTACTGAAGGTATAGCGGAGATGTTAGTAGAATTGAGAGGCATAGTTTTCCAATCAGTAAGAAGGAAAGCGAATGGATTGGCAGACTTCTTGGCAAACCATGGTGCTGACAACCCGAACTTAATTACGAACAGCTGTTGGCAGGAGGTAGCTTGCCCAATCCTCAAGGTGACATGTGCACAGCTGGCAGAGAAGGACCGAAATGTTGATGTAACCGGTATCAGCAGTAATCATCACCACAGCAATGGAATGACAGGACGACTCGGGCGGTGGATCTCCCGGCGGCGGCAAGCCAGCAAGACGATCAATCATTACAGATCGAGCCACAGAACTTACAGCATCAGCAATATCAAAATCAAGACACTTGGAAGGAATCCGTATGGAAAGACATCAATAACATTTATGCTAATTTTGAAAGCGGCGGGGTGGATCGAGGCACAGCGCATGAGTAACCGATATGCAGGCAAACAGGGTATGTTCGATACATACAGCAACCACAGCAACCGATCAACCATACAGCACACTTGGCATAAGGCTAATCGGATTATGAGCAGCCACTTCCATTCTAATTCGACCTACAACGGCCTTGCTTGTGTGAACCTCATTCAAATTTATTGCAACAGTACCCCCACCTACCGCGGGACTAAGGCTAATCTCAGGCAGGTTCACAAACGAAAAAGCTATAAAGCAAGGAGTATCTCCCCTGTTTTTTCCACAGCCTCTCATAATAGAGTCAAGCACGCATCTGTGAATGATATCTACATTAGCTGGGAGGAGCATAGAGAGACATATATGGACGCGGGTGGTTGCCGATGTGCTGCTGCAAATCAGGACCTCCTAGAGGCGCAAAGAAGCTACGAGACCCGTGCAACAACTAAGAAAAAGCGCAAGGTTGCTGATTTGGAGGCCAAGGTCAAGCAGGCGGAAGAAGGGCGCACGGAGGAGGAGATTGCAGCGGAGGTGGACTGGTTGAAGGATCCGGGGACCCCTTCGAAAAGGGCCACTCAGTTTGTAAGAACAAAGGCGGAGAGCTGGTGTACCAAGATGCTCATAGCCAAAGCTCTGGAATCGATCGAGAAGGAGAAGTAGCACATTGTAACTGAAGTGAACCTCACGGAGGCTCAGATGGCAAAAGTTATTGACTACACCAACTCGCTGGATGGCCGAATCACCACTGTACAGGAAGCCATTCAAACAGTCAACCGGAAGCTCACTCTGCTCATAAGGTTTCTGAGAGATACTACCAACCCTGCTCCTGGAACTCCGCAGCCAGCCACAACTGAGGTGCAGGAGAACGATTTGATGGCAGCCATGCAAGCAAGGATGGACAGTCACGTGCGACAGATGGGTCTGGAAACCATCAGTCAAATGGGAAAGTTTATCTAGGGTAGTTCCTTTTTTTTGTTCTCTTTGGCCTTATCTATGTTTCGACCTAAGTCTATCTTTGTTAATGTCATGAAATGTAAGGTCTCGGCAGTCTCGGATTATAGGAATAAGCTCAGCTCGAGCCACCCTGCGTGGTGTGCTTCAGGCAGTTTTCTTTTTCTGAACTCTCTGAGCAGGTATTTAGTTATGGTTGATTGTTCTTCCCTGCTTTCGATCTGCCACGACAGATTTTTTGTACTATATTTTGCCATATAATATAAACTTCTGACTTACAAAAAAAAAAAAAGTAGTATAATTTTATAAACAAATTATCATACCTTTAATAAACAATTCATATATATAGTTAGTTAATAATTTAGTAACTTATTACCATTAAATTTATATATTTATTCATTTATTCTTATTTTATCCTAACATCCTATTATTAATATTTTTTTGGAATAAGAATAGATTTTATGTAACCCAATTTATTTCTTCAAAAGAATTCATTCAAACAAATAATAATTTTCAACAACCATTAGTATTATTCTATTAACAACATAAAGTTATTTAATTAGATAAATTACTTGTGATACTATTCATTTTACCTAATTTTACTTATTTCTAGAAATAAAATAATATATTATTAATCTTAATATTATAAAAACAATAAGAATATTAAATTTATTAATATAATTTTGACCTGGGTCCTAGAGTAAAAAATAGCCGTTATGTAGCCGTTGGAGTCTCTGCTCAGTCTATTTAACATGCTAGGCCATATCTGTTTCTTCAACTTGTCCTGACGATGAACCACACTAGTTGGTTCGAAACGCGTCGACAAAGG
>APFE030031042.1:38207-112210 GCA_000404065.3 Pinus taeda | reverse complement strand
ATCTCTTCCTCCAAATCCCCATGGAGAAAGGCTGTCTTTACATCTAACTGCTCAAGATGCAAATCTTCAACTGCCACTGGACTTAAAATAGTTCTGATTGAAGTCATTTTAACAACAGGAGAAAATATTTCATCAAACTCAATACCTTTCTTCTGTGCAAACCCCTTCACCACAAGTCTAGCTTTGTACCTCTGTTTTCCTCCATCTTCTTCCTTTAGCTTGTAAACCCATTTATTCTGCAATGTAGTTTTACCTGCAGGCAACCTGACTAAGTCCCAAGTTTGGTTATGCATTAAGGGGTCCATCTATTTTTCCATGGCTAGCTCCCACTTCTTCCTGCTCTCAACCTGCATTGCTTCTTCATAACATTCGGGTTCATCAGAATCAGTCAACAATAAATAATATAATGAAGGAGACTATCGTTCAGGGGGTCTACTTATCCTGGTAGATCTTCTAACACCACTTTCAGGTGTTTGGGGTGCCTACTGCTGTTGTTGTGGTTGTTGATTATTATTATTTTTAGGCACCTTTACTTTTTCAGTGATTTCATCAAGAACTACGTATTCCTTGTTTTCTTTTTTCTACTCCTTTTCCTGCAATTGATTCTTATACAATACATTTTTGTTCAATATTACATCTCTGCTCCTAATGATTTTGTGATTTTCATAATCATATAAGCGATGACCAAAATCATTAACACCATATCCAATAAAGGTACATTTCTTTGACTTTGCCTCAAGCTTTGTTCTATTTTCTTTATCAATATGGACAAAGGCCTCACAACCAAAGGGCTTTAAAAAAGAGTAGTTTACCTTTTTACCTGTCCATGCTTCCTCCAGAACACCACCATCCAAGGAACTTGAAGGCCCTCTGTTTATTAGATAAACAACAGTGTCTACAGCATCTGCCCAAAACTGTAAAGGCAATCCTGCATGCAATCTCATGCACCTTGCACGCTCCATGATTGTTATGTTCATCCTTTCTGACACATCATTTTCTTGTGGTGTTCTTAGAACTATCTTCTCTCTACGAATTCCATGCTCTAAACAGTACCTATCAAACTCTTTGCTGCAATATTCACCTCCATTGTCTGATCTAAGACACTTCAATTTCTTTCTTGTCTCAATCTCAACTAAAGCTTTCCATTTCTTGAAAGTACCAAATACATCGGATTTATTCTTAATACAATAAATCCAAGTCTTTCTAGTTGCATCATCAATAAAAGTAACATAATAACGAGAGCCACAGAAAGATGATACCTGAGTAGGTCCCCATACATCTATATGCACAAGCTCTAATCTTTCACTCTTCTTTTCTTTCCCAACTCTGAGAAATCTGACTCTCTTCTGTTTTCGATAAATGCAATTCTCACAGAAGTCCAAATCAACATTCTTCAAACCCGACAACAAATTCCTTGAGTGAAGAATATTCATCCCCTTTTTACTCATGTGTCCGAGCCTATGATGCCATAATGCTGCATCTGCTCCTTTGGAAGTTAAAGCATTAACAGAGTTAGAAATACCATTGCATAAATACAATGTACCAACCTTTTCGCCTTTTGCTATTACCAGGGCTCCTTTGTTGACCTTCCAATCTTTATTTGTGAAAGTTGTCACACAACCTTCACCGCCTAACTGCCCTATTGAAATCAGATTTTTCTTTAGATCTAGAACATGCCTTACCTCCTTTAGTAGCCATTGGTTTCCATTCTATTGTTTTACAAGAACCTTACCCATTCCAACAATTTTACAGGGTTTATCATTACCCAAACGAACTTGTCCAAAATCTCCTTGAACATAGTCATGAAAGTATTTCTTATCAGGTGTGGCATGGAATGAGGTCCCTGAATCTACCACCCATGAATTAGTAATATTTTTGAAAGAAAGAATCAAAGCATCTTGTAACACCTCACCTATCACATTTGCTTCATGATTGTTTTCTTGCTGTGCATCTCCTTCTTTTCCCTTTCGAGATCTACAGTATTTCTTTAGGTGTCCTTTCTTTCCACATTTCCAGCACACTATCCCCAGCCTTTCCTTGATTTACTGCGATATCCTGAGCTCTTTCCTCTTTAAAGTACTAGATCCAGAAACGGAGTTACTAATGGCCATTACCAAACCATTCCACCTTTCTGGTAATGAGCACAAGAATAACAAAGCTCTAACTTCATCATCAAAGTTTACCCCTACAGAACATAACTGACTTGTAACAGTATTAAAATCATTTAAATGGTCTGCAATAGATCCACCTTCCAACATCTTCATATTAAATAGCCGTTTCATAAGAAATACCTTGTTTGAAGCCGAGGGTTTTTCATATAGTTTCTGCAACGCCTTAATCAAACCCTCTGTTGTTGTTTCCTTCGGAATGTTGAAGGCGACTGACGCTGCGAGGCACAACCGTACTGTTTTGAGTGCCTTTCTATCGAGAAGGTTCCATTCTTCATCTATCATTCCCGTTGTCATCTTTGTTTTTCCTCCCAATGGTAGGTATAGATCTTTCTAATACTGATAATCTTCTATCTACATCTTCCACAGCGAGAAGTTTTGGCCGTTAAATTTCTCGACCCTAAACTTACCGTCTTCTGCAATTGCTCCCACTCGAACGAGGAACCCTTCTTTCCTGCGAGTTTATCAGACAAATAGACCTTTGGCTCTGATACGAGTTGTTAGAAAATTATATATTACGGAGCAATGGAACACATAAAATATTGTAGAAATATAAACACAGAAAATGCATAAAACAAGAGAGGCACAGATATACGTGGTTCACCCAGTTTGGGCTACGTCCACCCCGAACAACCAGTACTTCCTTTCTATTATCCAGCAAAAGGAAGAGACACAACCTACAACAGATCCACTGTAATATCCTCTGTTTTCTCTCACAGTCTCACCTCTATGCTTCTCGCTCGGAGAATACACATATATTACACAGACTCAATACAATGCCCTGATACAAAGAGAGGGGGTTCTTTCTAGGGCAAAAAACCCTAAACTAAACATAAGTTCTACCGTCAGATCATCCGCTTAATGAACGGCCCAGATTGACTAGACATTACTATACTTTTACAAGGCAATTTTACATATGTTTTTAGCTTCGGGAGCACTGCCCCCAAAATCCCCTACCAGGGGGCCTCCCCAAAGGTCGTAGCCGCCCCCCCTTGGACCCCCCCTGCAATTTTTTTTTTACGAGCGGCGGTCCCACCTCATTTCGAACTGGGGTCCAATGTGGCGATACCTTTGAATACAAAAGATAATCAGGCTCCACACCCAACACTCTAAGGACTTGATCCTTGTATCCTTGGCCTGTAAGTAGGCCTTCTCTAACTGAAATTGTGCTGAGATGTTGTTTAAAGAGTTTTTTAGCTGATGAGCAGCTATGGCTTTACCTATCAGGGTGGAGTTTATCATCTCTCCAGCTTGTTTGTGAAGTTCAATCTGGTCTATGGGATGAATATCCCTAGCCAACACTTCAAAGTCAATCCTTTTGAAATCAGATGCTGTTAAATGCTGTCTTGGGCTGCTGAGCTGTAGGCTTAATAAAATACATCTGTAACTTTCCCTCTTTAATGTCAAAGGCTGACATTAACCTTGTTTGATTGGTGGGAGTCAACTTCAGGTATTGAGCAGATGTTTGGGCCTTAAGCCTTTCATTTCTTGCTTTGATTTCCTTGTATCTTTCCTTTATGTCCTAGTCTCTGTCAGCAGGTCTGCTGAATGAATACACTTCCACACTAAGCTGCCTTTCCAACATCTGAGTCCGTTATGTGGAAGGCTCTTGCATGCCTTCAGATGGAGTGGTAGGCCTACTTCTGTTTACCTCTGTATTGGTTACTTGTGTCGAATCTTTTGTATATTCCTGTTCAAAGGCCGGATTGAGTCTTTGCCTCTTCCTTGTTTCCTGTTGCAAATTTGAGGTGTCCATCCCTGATGTGGAAGCTCCCTCTTTGTTTATTTTTGGAATTTTATCCTCATTCTGAGGAGTCTGCATGATTGGAGGGGTACTCATGGTTCTTTCTTGCTCCTCTGGTACCTGTAGAAAAGAGTTGTCATCAAGCTTCTTTTCCAAATCAATTAGAGCATTTTCTACATCTACTCTTGTGCTGTCTTGGTCTACTAGGGTACCTTCCCCCCATTCTGTTTGATTGGCATATGGCTCTATTTCTGGTACGGGATGGTGGATGAAGGGTCCTAGCTTGACCTTTTTCCTTTTCTTGGTAATGAATTCCAAAGGATCATATCTCCATACAAAACTCCTTTGGAACTTCATTCTTTGCAGGATTAGGTCTGCCTCTTTCCCTGCCTCTCTGGAATTGCATATGAAGGGACCTAATTGATCATTGATTTTGAAATAGGACTTCTTCTTGGCATTGACGAAGTTGACTTCATCTGCATTGATGATCTGTTTGTAATATTCTAAGGCAAACAACCTCATGGGGAGGTATCTTGGCAACTTATATTGTGCAAGCATGCAACCATATATTCTGATTTGTGTATGGTTCTGATAAAGGTACCAGTCACCCACTTTGGTTTGCTTGGAAAGCTGGAGGACTCTCTTTATCTCCAGGCTTATCCTAGGTGGACGATTCCCAGTGTGCATGGTCATGACTAGATGCACAAAAAATTCTATAAAGTATGAGTAGGTATATGGTGATCCAAACTCATGGAAAAGTGGGGTCCAAAAAATAACATATCTGGGCTGGCCCCTGGTGTCAAGCTTTTGGAGGGTGAAAGGAAACTTCTTAGACTGATAATATAGAAACAAATGGTATAATACAGAGGAGTATTTGAACACCCTCTCGTTTCCCATTCTTGTGAACTGTTCACTCATTCTATCAACTATGAATGTGGCAAAGTCATATATGGTTGTAGGAGGATGTCCTGGGGTATAAATGAACATGAAAGCAAGAATTACTTCATCAATGTACTCACTTGTGGTGTAACCCAAAACACATGATATCATGGATACTATGTTTTGGACCCATGGAGAGAAAATAGCTGATACATATGGAGGGGTGTCCTTAGGGATGTGTTTCTCCTCCCTAATAAAGGTTTGGAACAACTGGGCCAATTTTGCAGGGCTAAGCTTGGGATATAGGTCCAACAGGTCTCCAATTGAGAGTGGGGTTAGGTTTTACCTTGGTTGGAATTGGAACATTTCATTAATGGACTCAGCTGTGATAGTAAATAGGACCTTCTGGTCATGAGACATTATGGTTCTATCGCTGGGGATGTAGCATGCATAACACATATGAACAATTTCTTGAAAGATGTGAACTTGGGGGAACTGGTATTTGGGAAAATTTGACTCCCAAAGGCCAATATAATTAGCATGGTTAAGGTATCTGTCCCTACTTTAGCAATGCACTTTGAGCAAGGGTTCTAGGGCAGTAGTGTCTTTTATCTGGAAGTCCCGGTCAGCCAGGGGAAGGTGGTCCAAGGTCCAAATGGGGAGCTGTTATTGGTCTAACGTCCATGGCGATGGGGGCAACCATAATTCAGTTCTTGTGGATTTGAATTACGCTCTGGGGGTTTCAAAAAAGGTTCTTAGGACTTTTAGGGGGTTTTTAGGTAAATGGAGGTCTTTCAGATGGTTATGGCTCAGAGTGTTAAAATTAAATTAAATTTGATATTTTTTTACTTAATTAACAATGTTATGAGGATGAATTTACTTGGAATTTGACAATGGAGTTGGTATTCCACGGTTAATTACCTAGAATTGGGCGAAATTGACTGTAAATGGTGGTTGATGGCGGCTACAGAGGGTCGTACGGTTCTGGTAGAGGCTGATGAATGAGTTGGGTTGTCTGCATCATCTGTGGAACAATGGAAGAGGCCTGTGACCAAATTTGCTATTTGTAGGGGTCGCAATGGCTTTCTGAGTTCTCAAATAGCAAATGCACAAAAAAGTGAAAAGAGGGGTAATTGGGCTTCTATAGAAAAACCGTTAATTTTGGCGGGTTCGTTAATTGATGAACAGTGGGCAGTTTTTTCAGTTATACTGGAAGGTGGTTTAATGGGTTCATTACACCTATTTTCAGAGGGAATTGGTTTTGATGGGGGCTCACCCGATCTAGTTGAGCATGTGAGACGTAGTATTCTGGGGGTCGGGGAAAACCGCCTTATCGGGCGGGTAAAGGATGGGCATCGGGCCCGACCAATATGATTATGGGCCATAGGATGTGGAGAAGGGATGATCAACGAGAGTCAGGTGATGGAGTTGCACGATGATTTACACAAAAAGTTTTCGGGGGGGCCATGGGTCTAATCACCGACGGTATTGGATTAAATTAAAGCTTAATCTCATTGGGGGTGCTCTAATATAGGATTAAGGACTGAGGGCGGGGTTTTAATATATTTTGTGGGATATGGGGTAGTCATATAGTTTATAAAGAAACTAAGGGGTGGGATTACTTTATATAAAGGAGTTAAAATATACGGGCCAACGAGGTTTTTTGGGAATTTTATATATTTAATTAAAAAGTTAATATGAGGTAAAATGAGTGGAAGGGGTATCGTACTTAGGTATACAAAATATTATGCGCTTTCCATACACTTAGTACTTAAGATAAATGTATTTGGTGGGTTTTTGCATAAAACATGTTTATCATGGGGTTTTCCTAGGTAAAAAGAATTTAACCTTAGGAAAAGGGATTTTGTGAGGGGGATGAATGAATTGCAAGGGAATTTAACACCTTTCCTTCTTAAGTCATCAAGATGAGGGTCCTGTCCCACCAGAAGTTAGAGAAATGCTTTGAGCCTCTTTAACTTAAAGAACTATAGGTATTAATATTTTTATTATGAAAGGGAAATTAGTGAGTGTTTATAGGGGTTTAAATGAATGATGGGGAATTAATCATTTTGAATTGGTGAACCATTGCTTTTGCCTTTTTAAAATGCTTTTTGTACATAGAAACATATCATTTTAGCATAATGGATGTGCTTTTATCAAGTGATCTTTGTAATCATGCAAACTTTCTATTACTTACCTTATTATCCAAGGGCTCAGATTAAACTGATGAGCACCTTTTATTTATTGTACCTATCTAATGATCTGCCAAGATTACACTGTTTGGTTAGATTTTATTCTCTAACTATAAACATAAAATTCAAAACATGAAATAGCGATGTTTAAACAATTTGACTATCATGGATTGTGGCATGAGTAACAAACTACACACAATCTTTTTTTTATGCATTAAAGTAAATAGTAGTGGAATTTTGACTTGCTCACTTTCATGGTCTCTTTTCGTCTTTTGGGGTTCATATTTTTTTCATTTTTTTGGACCTTATTCTTATTCTTTTTGTCCTTTGTTTATTCTTTTAGGACATACCCTATTTTTATTTTTTTATTTTTTAATATGGAAAATATTTGTAGAAAGCAAAGGTATGTACAATATTACAAGGCTTAATCTTAGTCATTCAAAATTATGAATCCTATGGGTATAGGAACCTAACATGGCCAAGGGGTTCTCTCAGGTGGAGAGAATTGGCTATGAGGATACCTTTGCTCCAGTTGCAAGGTACTCTTCAATCAAATCAATTCTAGCTCTTGCAATGCAGATGGGATGGAAGATATATCAGATGTATGTGAAGACAACATTCCTCAATGGAGTGATTAAGGAGGAGGTGTACATTGAGAAACCAGAAGGATTTGAGACATTTGACAAAGAGTCGCATGTGTTTAGACTCAAGCGAGAATTGTATGGATTGAAGCAAGCACCGCATGCTTGGTACACAAGAATCGATAATTATCTCACCGGTTAGGCTTCACCAAAAGTGAAGCAGATGAAAACCTTTACCATATTGTTGGTGAAGGTAAATTATTGATTATTTTATTATATGTCGATTTAATTTTAACCGGTGATGAGGAGCTAATCAAGTTTTGAAAAGAGGATTTTGCAAGAGAATTCAAGATGAAAGACCTGGGGCTCCTGCATTATGGCAAGAAGATGGAATTATGTGAAGGAGATGGGGAACTGTTTGTCTCTAAGATAAAGTATGCCAATGAGATACTGAAGAAGTTACACATGGAGATCAACAAACCCATGGAGACTGCTCTAGCAGGGAATTGGAGGAAGGAAGATGCTGCTTCAGGTAAAGTAGTGGAGGCTACCATCTACAGTAAGCTTGTGGGTTCACTTATGTATTTGGTGAACACATGACCAAACATGTGTTATGCAGTTAACTAGCTTAGTGAAGCTTTGGTTAAGCCAACCAAACTATATTGGAAGGAAAAAAAGCATGTATTGAAATACCTTAGAGGCACCACTCAGTTTGATCTTTGATATAGGTGGACAAAGAGAGTGAAGCTACAAGGCTTCACAGATGCAGATTGGGCAGGTAGTCCATCAGAAAAGAAAAGCACATCAGGGGGAATTTTCAGTGTTGGGTCAGCAATGGTTTCTTGGTACAACATAAATCAACGATATATTGCAATCAACTCAATAGAGGCAGAGTACATGGCTGCTAGCCAAGCAGCATGTGAGGCTATATGGATGAGAAAGATCCTTGTTGGGTTATTTGGTCAGATGATAGATCTTACAATGATTTAATCTGACAACTAGAGTTGTATCAAACTCTATGAGAATCTAGTTTTTCATGATCGATCTAAGCATATCAACATCTGATATCACCATCTATGAGATTGTGTGCAGAGGAGAATCATGTTGTTGGAGTACATTCCTATAGAGGAACAAGATGCATATATTTTGATAAAGGCATTGCCAATATGAAAATTCTAGTTCCATAGAGACATGATCAGGGTAGCAAATAATCCCTTTCTTGCTGAGAGGGAGTGTTGAAAATGCAGCAAGAAATTCCCAATTTAATTTTCCCTTGAATTAAATTAGGAGAAAATCGAAATTCCACATCACAAGACAACTTGAATGAGTTAACTAAGTTTTTATCACTCAGTTAGCTTAGTTGATTCGAGTTGAGGACTTAACTTGAGTTGTGTATATTTATTCCTAAATTTTAGGATCCTAGGTTGAGTTAATTTCAATGGTAACAATTTAATTTAGTTAATTTGAGTTAAGGTCAGTTAAAATAGTTCCAAATCTTGGAGGAACTAGTAGGAGGTCTAACAGTGGGGTGCAGATTTAGTGTTCAACCAGTTAGCTGATCAATTAACCTTAATTAGCTCATGCATGCATGAAATTAGAGTTACCCAGTTGAGATTGGAGTTCAAGGGAAGTGTATTATCAGTTGTATAATTATCCAAGTTGTATAGGTGGTGCATGTAGTCAGAGAAGGGGCCCATAGAGATTTCACAATTCTAATGGTGAATTTACCTAATTAATAGGGGGCTAATTCCTTGAGGAACAACACAAGGAAATAGGGACTTGGGAAGGCTTAGATTTGGTCAAGTATTGACCAGAGCTTGTCTAGGAAACAATGAGATAAATTATACTAGTGCAGAGGTTGCTCGGGCTTGAGAAAACATTGCATTTCTTCCATATTTTCTGACTAATGCAATACAAATAGGAAGGGGTTTTGAGTAGTTTCTTTCCTGTTAGATAAATATCTTATCATATGTGATTGAATCTTGTCTCATGTTTATGTTGTGATTTCTCAATCATTTAATTGTTTCCGCTAATGAGTAGAGTAGATTCAAGTCTTTTGTTTTAGCATATTACATAAGCAGTTTGAATCTACAAGGAATTTCTATAGATGGATGCTGCCTATTACCATGAGTAGGCCCATAGAGGAAATATTTGCATGCATCATCGAATGGAGGACTTTGCATCATGTTATCATGACCTCATGCTAGGACACATCCAGGAAGAATTCACATGTGCTGAGGGCGAAGCTTCATCACAACGACACCCCCTCTCAGACACGAAAGTGCTCACTGAAAGAGCAAATTGGATACCAAACACAGGGCATACGAGAGGCCGCTTCAATCAATACATGAAAACTATTGATCTCTATTGGTAGATGAAGTTTCTACTGGGTCGCACACTCTTGGATCGACACACACATCCAAAATATATTATCCACTCCCTTAGATGTTTACAATGACATTTAATGAATTTAGATTAAAGGATGGAGTGAATCAAACAACATCTCAACAATACCTCTATACTTATGTCTATTATCTCTATGGTTATATCTATTATCTCTATTAATGTTATTGTTTACATGATAATAATATCCACTATCTATATTGTTTACAGTGGAATGTTACAGGCACATCCGCCTACTCCTCCAAAGAGATGAACTAGCTTCGTGCAGTGGAGAAGCCATGGTGCATTACAATATTGTCCAAGCTCTTTCCAAGATAGTCTTATCAGAAGCTTGGCTGACCAAAAGCCTCTATAATGAGTTATGAGGGACTATTTATAGAAAAGGGTGGGGTGACCCTTGACATTCCCCTTTGCGACAGTTCAACTACCCTCATGACTCTTCACCTACTCTATGATTGTTATATCCAACTATTGACACTTGACTTACACTTGACATGAATCAACATTACAATGCACTTGTACTCATGTGAGACAACATGGCTTGATTAAACCTTGCAAGACATCACTGACACTCAGTCTGATGTGATGAGACCAACTCTTTGACATGCTTGTGATGGTGAAGGTGGTGAGTTGCTGCCAAGCTTGGTCGTCCGAGCTGGTGTGTATGCACCTCATGGTCACATCTTGCTAAAGTGAAATCTTGCCTCCGTTGCAACCGGTGCATTGGTTCAACCCCTTCATCCAACTCGTCTGCTAACATGCGCATGGTCTTCTTAGGTGTGGCTGAACTGACAACACATTGATGCATAGTGTCTGTGCTGATCTTCAAGGGTGTGTTGGTGGTCATGTGCATCAACTTGCCGAAGTAACTGTTCAGCTCCATTTGGACTTGCTTCTTGTCTTCGCCTGGGTGAGTGTGTTTAATGGATTGGATTTTATGCATGCACACAATGACATGCATGCTGTTGAATTCCTTGCATGCGATCAAAAACACTGCTCACCATGTCTGCTCCATGTCAGCTGCTGGGATGGATCTTTAACTTATATGGGTGCAGTTTCGTCCGCGAGTGAATGTTGTGCCCATTGTTGTTCCTTTTCCTGCTGCAACTCATTCGGCTGTTTGTGCAGCTTCATGTTCTTCCTGAGTTGCTGCTTCAACACATGTAACTCCTTCTCTGTCCATTATCTATCTTCGCGCGATCTTCATGTCGTTCCATCACCTCATAGCTTGAGTCTCCAAAGTTGCTTTCATTATCAGTGGATTTGCTTGATCTTGCAACTTTGTTCCACTTCTGTGTTGTCAACAACCTTCCTCTTGCATTCATTGCATCCATTGCATTCGTTGTGTTCACTGTGTTCAGTATGCTGCCTTTAGCTGCTGTTCATGATGCTGCTTGCTGTGATATCTTTATGTTCTTGTCTACGAACAACTTGACATCTTCGTCAGTAGTCAAGCTCATAGACATTTGATCGGCTGGATAGCTAGGTGTGCTCTGAATGGTGTATTTGACTTCACTCTCTTGGAAACCATTGTACCTACACTGTTGAGAGGCAAATGAACACCTGAAATACCTAGAAATTTGTCAGTCGAAAACCAAAATGAACTTGAGAACTAACTTGCAACATACCTGTGTGACTGATCATGAAGGTTGCACAATTTCGGCCAGGAGTTCGGGAGACTGACTGCCAGTGCTGCACAAGCCATAGTCTGGGCTACTGGGAGACTGATTTACTGTTGGAACTACACAATGCACAGTCCAGTTTGGCTGCTGACTACTGGAATTACACAATGCGCAATCTCAACTGGTAATGGCTGCAGGCTCAGTGACTGCATTGCACAATTTTCTTAGCCAACAGTCACTGTCCCTCAGGATTGCACGAAGCAGGCCTGGGGAACAACTGTTTTAAAAAAATGCACATTTCTGGAGAGGAAGACAGAGCCTTCCCTCTCAAGATTACGCAATTCTGCCTTGGTGAGGCTATTGGTGGGGCAGAGTCCGGGCTGAGGTTGGTCAGACTCGCTGACGGGAAACTGCAAGTGAATGTGAGTGCGAATGCATGCTGATACTAAGTGTAAGCATAAGTGAATGATCATGCATGCAAATGGTGAATGCAAGATTCAGAAAATGGAACAACATGCATGTGGGTGAGGCGAGTTGCCGAATCGATCATCATTTGCGAAAAACAATTTCATGCATGCGGCAGTAGTGAGATGTTGACGAAAACTGAAATGGTGCTAGGACAAGATAATATACATGTAAACAACAAGAAGAGTTCAAAGAAATCAAGAAAACAATACTCATACAAAAGAAAACACAAAAAACGACAGAAATGCAGCACAAGGCATGGGAAGTGGGCTTACCCCAAAACAACTGAGCTGAATGTGCCGACTGCACCTAGATGTGATGTGGGATGTTAGAGATGCAAGTTTGATGTGAGGAATGAGCTCTGCATCATTCAATTGATGAGTTTTGATAACATCAAGGTTGTGACGCACATGCCACAAATCTAGGGAAAGTGACACCTCACGAGAGTTTTCTAAAATGATCCTTGCATGTAACCTCCAACTGCTAAACATAGATCCCTGAAACAAGGGATGCCTTTGCATGCTACCTTGGGAGAAGCAACACATGCATGCAAGTCTGTTTTGATTGGTCCTGGAGGGAACCAGTCAACTCAACTACACATGTAAGAGCCTCTTCGATTGCTTGAAGGAAATGCACATTTCTTGCTGGGAGCTGCGCTGACTGCCCAGGAGATTTGCGTAATTTTTGGGAAGAGAAGCTAACTGTTGCCCAGATTTGTGCAAATTCTGGGTTGAGCATCCCCGCTGTGGAAAATTGCGCAATTCCTGCTGGGAGTGTTGACTGGTAGGATTGTGCAATCCTGAACTTCAGCAGGCTACCAGACATGATTGCACAATTTATGGAGGGAAGGCTAGTTTCCGTCCAGAAATGCACAATTTTCTAGGGGAAGCTACTCATCCTACAGCTGGACCAAGTCCAGGTGAACAACTTGTGAGTGGAATGCATCAAGCTATGATCAACAGGCTGCCTTTGTGCAAGCAAAACACTGAAGCTAGTGAACTTGACGAAGCGATGCAAGGTGCTATGAAGGTTGGAATGGAGGCTCCAAAATGAAGCTAAGGAAAAATCTTGGAGGGTGGTTGTAGCCGCTACAACACATGCACATCCTCTTCATTAAGTGTATCACATAGGATCAACTTCACTAAGTGAAACTTGAGCAATATATGGCCACAATCCAAGACTTCATCATTACTAATGATAGAATAAGAATAACATATGTGTCTTTAGCAACAACAACTATACATCACCAATGATATATACTTATCATGAACATCATCATGCAACATGGAATACTTAGGAAATCATAATGCCAATGATGCCCTATTAGAAGCATAGCAAATTCTCCCCCTGAACCTGTTCCAACTTATTATTATCAAATATGATTATATCCAACTCATCAATCAACACATACATCAAAATAACCAAATCAACAATCACACTTTGTAGTAACTCATAAACCAACATCATTTTTAAGTAACATCTAATCATCATCAACAGACTGTAACCAACCAATGTCAGAACCAAAAACCAATAATAATTGATTGAAGCTTATAGAAACTCCCTCTAAGTCTATCCCACTTTTTCTTCATCTCATAGAAACATACAAGAATGTATAGATCAGTACTTGCGTATATACGCGGTTGTCCTTCATAGTATGCACGTACAGAAAGTAAAATGCTGAAATTTTCATGACAACATTTCCCCCTGAACATATCACACATGTTCCTGTTCATTGTTATCTCATCAATGCAACGCTAGCAGTATAATCATCACCAAATGAACATTAAATAAAGCTAGAGAACTATCACAAAGATACTCATGCATAACCCCCCCATATACTGTTGTTCCTGTGGACCTAATAATCATCACCTACTCTCACATCACTTCTACAGTCACTGTTAGAAGTATGCTTTAAACCAAATAGAATACAGTGGGAAGTATCTTCTTTTATTCTAAATTTGAAGAAGAAGAGGAACCATACCTCTTATTTCTTCTTGAATTTTTCTCCGATAGCACATATAATTTGTTTTGATTTTTCATCCTCTTGTTATAACCTTTCCAGTTTCTTCATCTATAATTTTTCATTTAGTTGATGTAAATACAATTATGCATCATTTGTTAGCCAATTGGCCCACACTTAGAATATTCTACTTTATCCCTTGAACTAATAATGCATAAACTGCTTTTTCATACTTCTCAAGTTTGATTTTACCTTTTCCCATACCTTTTGTTGGAGCACTATTTCCAAGAATCACCTTACCATATTTGTTTTTATTAAGAAACTCAAACTTGTCCTTATCTCCAGTCATGTGGTGAGAGAATACGCTATCAAAGTACCATTATTCTTCATCTCCAAATGAGCATAGAGCAAGAACACACCTTGTTTTTACTTGTTATTTCTGATTATTATGAGAAGTGCTGGTGGATCCATTCTTCTCAGGTCTTTTGGAAACAATATTCTTATTTAATTACATGTTGCCTATGGAGGTCCAATGACTTGTTCCTGTATTCTTTTTCTACATGCCCAAACTTGTTACAAGTATACATCTTATATGACCAGAAAAGGGAGTAGATAGATTATAATATTTTTGTTTCATATTCCTTCTATTGCAATCAATAACTTTGTGACCAAATATATTACAAGCAAAGAAATATCCCTTAAAGAAACCTAAGTACCTAGGAACTAATGACTTTTATGTGAAGTGGTTATTTGCTTGAGATTGAAACAAATTGCTAAATTTGCAATTAACTACAACATGTCCATAATTATGACATATACATAATTCAACATTATTGACTAGAGGAGAGAATCAATTAATATTTCTATTATTGGTAGAAAATGATTTTTTTTGAAAATTTATCTTCCTTGGTTGTTGATCTGGTTGAATTCTTATCTCTTTAACAATAATTTCAGATTTCGTATTGTTATCCTTCAAGATCCATGCTCAAGCCTATGAACTAGATTCTCTTTTTGCAATTTCATGAAAACCAAGACTAGATTTAATGGAGGGAGACCTTTGGCTACTAATAATGTTATCCAAAATCTTAGTACTATTATGAAATTTCATATGTTTACCCTTTTCTTCTAATTTACCTTTCAGAATGTTTACCTCAATTTCCATTTTGTGATATTGTTATTCGTTTTCCAGATATTGCTTCCTCATTCCTTCTTCAACCTTTTTTCCTTCTTCCAATTTCTCTTTTAATTCGGTAATCTATTCCTTCAAGCCATTCTCTTGTTCTTAAAATTCTTGAAGTAGCTCTTCATTCACTTGTTTGACTTTTCAATATGCTCTTAGAGAGAAGATCTCAACTTCAAGACCTTCACAATATTTTTTAGATTCTAGTGCAACATTTACCGATTTGATATTATCCTTGTTATCATATGTTTGAAACTTATCCTTAAGATTGATAGTCCTTTTCAAAGCAAAATCAAGTTTTCTTCTAATGTTAAGAAATTCTTCTAACTCGTATTCTTCTAAATTAGTAACTCCATATGACATAACATACTCATCTTTTGATACATCATTATTTTCTTTGGAAACATGATTACCTATTGGTTCTGATGAACAATATTCCTTTGTTTTTCCTTCATGCATGAACTACAAATGATCCCATACTTATTTTGCAGTTTCATAGTGCATAACCTTTCCTAATGCTAAATCGGGTACGCTACCACATATTTAATTTAAAGCTGCATTATTCTCTTGTAATTCTTCACTTGATGGAGTTTTATGGTAACCATTACATGTTAAATTCCAAACATCATATCCTAGGTTCATTAACTTACACTTCATATTTTCTTTCCATTCTTGGTAGTTATCATCACTTAGCATAAACATACCTTTATTGTCCAATGTTTATGCCTTGCCTTGTTCTCCTTCTGCAGATTTATTTTGATCCATAAATGCAAATATTGCTACAACATCAGATGCATCACTATCATTGTTCTCATGAATTGACTTCTTCCTTTGAACTTCCTTCTTATTTTGCTTCTTTTCTATCATCCCTGATCCATTCTAAGCAGTTAAGCTTCAACTGAAGTGACCTGCTTTGACACCAATTATTGGGAAAAATACTGAGAGGTGGGAGAGGGGGTGGGGGGTGAATCAATATTTTAATTTACTTCAAACTTTTCATTTCTTATTCTGCATTCTGTATGCTACTGTCATTTATGCAACCCGCATATGCACACGAATTCTGTGAAGTAAAACCGTGTATATTCAATTAACTAACTTTTCATATGTTCCATCAAATATTCATATTTAACCAGTGCATCATTATCTCATTATTCAGTTGTTAAGCCGAAACTATGTGCAATAAATAATAGATAGATCATCAACACACATGAACGCTAGGATTTTAGGTGGAAACCTAATGTGGGAGAAAACCGTCACTACCATCATCGATGTCTTCTTCTTTTATTATAAAGGAAAACATATTACAATCTTGTACTAACGTAGACTCATACCAGTAAATAGGAACCCACCTATAGAAGGCTACAACCTTCTCTCGTTCTCCAACACCCACTAGAAGGGAGATCCAACCCCTTGATATTTTTTACTGGCTCATACCAGAAGGGAGCACCTATCGGAAGGGAGCACCTACTGGAAGGGAGCACCTACCCCCTGAAAAAATTCACCAACTAATACTGGAAGGAATATTTGACTCCCTCACTAAAGGCTCCAACCATCAACAACTCTTGTGCACCACGCTTCATAATATTTCATAGTGGATCCACTTGACTCAAAACATCAAACCCATAGGCCACCTTTCATCATATTTTCAGACTGGACCCACTTCCAACATTAAGCCCAATATCAAATAACAATTTTGAATCCAAACAATGAACCTACTCATCCAATCACAAGACCAACTACAACATCAATAAACTAATCACTGAATCAAATCATCCAATGCAACTAGATCAACAGATCATATCAATGCAAAACCACTTATCAATATACTAATCCATATGCATCACAGAAACACATTGTTGTTCCTGGAAACCCCGATCAAACATACAACATAATGATACACTATTTCCTTGAGAGATACAAGTGTATGCACATGATTCCTCTGAAGAATACATGTGTACAGATCTCAATATACTAACAACTAAATCTGAATCATTGTACTACTAAAACAATCACTGAATCAAATATTGAATCAATCACAGATCACTGATTCAATTATAGATCACAACACAATACTAATTAATATTCCATTCTATAACCAACTCATCCCAACCAGTACTGTCAAACACATATTATCATGATAGAGACTTCATCGACAAACAACAATAAAAAAACTGATCAAATATAATCAAAGGGAGATATTGCAAAATCCTAACAGATGTACGTGAAATTCATAAAACACATCAATATATATATATGCATTTTCCATCCATAACACTCGCATGCAGATTTGCACATACTGAAAACACTTTGCAAAATATATACGTGACTACGTGAACCATATCTGCATATGTACGTGACTAACCTGAATAAAATTAGTGTATAGATCGGAAATCACTGAATTATACTTTCACCGCACAACACAACATCTGTAAAACTCAAATTATCAACATATACATTGTTACAATCACACATCATTATACCATCATCATAGATCTATTAAACCATAAGCATATTAAGCAATATGTATTTATTTCAGATCTATCAGATCAGATCCATCTCCATGTTCCTTGGTGCATGCCTGTTTTAGATCAAATCATTCATAATCAATCCATCACTTGCACCCTTAACACTTTGATCTCCATCTCCATCTATAGTGTTAGCCTTAGGCAATAACTTAGGTCAATACCTTGGTTATGTTGTAAGTATTCTTTGACAGGATCAAATAATCGTTGACACACCCATTACTATGGGCCAATACCATGGTAAAGACACCCAATGATTCAAATTACCATGGTAAGGATTACGTACATGATTTTTCTTCTCAATACCTACGTATGTACACAACCTTGCTTCATAAGACCTGCGTATAATTTCTCAAACTTTGTCTTTGCCATCCATCTGTCACTAAATTGTCTTTTCTCTGTTCATACCAGTTATGGCATCTGTATCACTCTGTATAAACATCCCATTATCACAAGGTTGATATCTTTATCAAATAGGTTTCCATCAAGGACAACACATTAGCCATAATGCCAACATTAATACCACATGCTAAAAAAACCATATTTTTTTAATTAATCAATTTAATTAAACAAAGACATAACTACTTTAAGATAAATCTCAATCTTTATTGCGTGACTTCTACTAAAAATATTTTAAAATATTCTTGAAAAATATTTTAATTATTAATAATTAAATTTAAAATTATAGATAACCTATTCCAATTAAAAAAACCTATCAACTTAATTATAACGATATGATTATTACAATATTTAACTCATTTAATTTTTTTGAACCATTTGAGTACCATGGAAGTGCGGCAAGGTATTCACTAGTTGTAAAAGGCCTTCTCCATATTTAATATGATATTGGTTTGTTTTTGAAAGCTATGCCTTTTTCAATTTATTTTTACTTTTCTCTTTTTCACCATAATAATAATAATAATAATACTAATAATACCATGTATACCATTTTGTGGATGAAGATTATAATCGAAATGTAATTATGTGTTATCCACATTTGTAATTTTTAGTATTTGTTTAAACTAGTAAATGTTTTTTTTTAAAAGAAACATGTAGCAATTTCATTATATTTACTGGAAATGGGCCAGGTCCTTTACAAAATTTAGATTTTCTCTTTCTGCAACTTCCATCAAATTACATTGGATAGGGACATTCTTGCTACCATTGTTATTTACATATATTCTTATGGAAAAACTATAACTATATATTCTCCAAAAAACACCACTATATTTTATACATCGATATTGCATATATGTAAATTAAGACAAATTCAATTAGTTGCTACCAGGCTCGGCTTCTTCACCTTAGGTTTGTCAACAAAAGCGATAATTTCCTCTGCATAATTCTCTTCTTCTTCCACAACTCGTGCAATAGTAGCAACCTCGGCATTAGCAACGATGATGGCCGTTGAATCCCCAACCTCAAAAACTTCCTTTAAGCCCCCACCATCGATGTTTCCACCTTAATTTTGATGTTGTCTACCTTCTGCTGAACACTCAATACATCTATGCACAGGCATTCCATGGTCTTCTGCATTAATTCCAGGTCTTTGCCCAAACCAGATAATTAGGCATAAATAACAACCATTTTTATTCAATTCATTGACAATATCCTTTACTACTTGTTTACAGTAGCCCTCCACCAAATTCTCAAGACTTCTATTCCCCGCACCATGACCATTCCCCAAAATGCCAAGCTCTGAACCTCCACCACTGCCATTTTGCGCAGAGGACATATTTGCAACTATACGTCTTTGAACAATGAAAATATTTTGATTAACTGACTAAATCCAACTGAAATATATAACATCCTGATCAATCCCAAAATTCCTCCCGATCTTGTCCTTCATAAATGTGTGACAATGCAGAGTCTTGTCAATGCCTATTCCTTCCATATTTTCCACCACCAGAAACTAGGATCGTAATACAATGTTTCCTTCATCCCCAGGAGAAGTAGTTATATTAAAAATTTTGGTGAGTAACCGATGCCTCAACACCCACCTGTTTTCATACATAATTTGCCTTCCAATGACACCACACCTGTGCCTTAAATCAACACCTATTGAGCCTGCAACCAAGACACTGTGAAGGCACCTCAGAGAGATGGACTTCTTAACTATCATGTTACGTGGGTACCTCAAGGAGTTGGCCATCTTAACTACCATTTTAATACTCTGACAACCCGTACCACCACATTACAATGTCATCATGATGCATCCATTCAGGGGATGTGACATGAAGAATTGTGTTGATTTACAAAAATTCAACCTTGTCCTAATAACGCCCCACACGTTGGCAGTACCACCCGCCAGATGGTTATTGGCACACAACACGTGGAACATATGAAAAATTTCATTTTTTTTAACAAATATGTAATCCTTACCATGATTGAGGGGGTTTCATATTCTAGGAGAGTGACATTCTTGAGAAGATTAATACATTTTTGGATGATCAACATGGAATAACCAACTATATACAGAGTTTTGATACCAATATCCAAAATTATTTTCAATCCTTGCTAGAGTGAAAGGGCTTCCACCTGATTATTGGTCATAATGTCAAGAACCCATACATCCTTTACTTCTGGTCTTTCTTCGAGGTTGATGATTACCCTTCCCACTCCAGCCTCCCCGAGGTTATCTTTCAAAGCTCCATCAAAATACAGTTGATTGTTCCCAAATTTCCTTTTCCATTCAGTAAATTCATTGCCTTTCAATCTAATAAAAATTTTTGGTATTTCATAGGACATTAAACAAGGAGCTTTGTGGATGGGGGAGGAGATCATGAGCGAACTTTTTTAGAACTAGATATCTCTCTCATATCTGAAGCATTGAATCCCAGGGAGGATATGACCTCAAATAGAAGTTTCATTCCTTTTATTGTTTCAGTTTCAGAGCTATGTCGTTGATTTTGAAAGATAGCTAGCTTGATTATGACACAACCATATCGACTAACACATATTTTTAGGGATTTCCATCCAACATCGCCTTAACAAAGAATTTGGAGAGCAAGGGAATTTAAGTTTCCAATGAATAAATATATAACTCCAATCATCTACAACTTGGTAAACGGAGGTCAAAGGCACTAGAGCATAGTTCTAGACTTCCATCGTAAAGGGACAATAGCAAAATAAGTGCTTGATTATTTCCTCCACATTACCAGACAACACACAATGGGAGGGACCGCTAATTTTCCCCTTTTTAAAGTTTTCTGGCATCAAGATTTTCTCATGAACCAATTCCCAGCAGAAAATGTGTACCTCAAGTAGACTGTCGCCATTCCAAATTCCGGCCCCCCCCCCCCCCACCATAATTTAGAAGGTGTAAGGGGGAAGGGAGTTTTGATTGAAAGATAATATCCATCTTTAACACTATATTTTTTAGCTTTTCCTCCCAACCAAACACGTCTGCCTAGTTTGCTATTAATTATTGGAGAAAACCCATTAAGACTTTCGATCAGAAGATTCCAATGAATGAGAAGGTGATTAGGAAATTCCATAGGGATCCACCCACACCACACGCATAGATCACCCCAACATGATATATCCGCAAGATGGGATAAACCATGCTCAACTAGCCATCCCAAAAGACCAATATCAATACCATTCGCATAATCGGATCCAATGACAATGCGTTTCCCATTCCCAGGAATCCAACCAATATGGTTTAGAATGAGGGAGGACAAGGCTTTGCACAACCTCCAAATTTTTGATCCTTTCCTTTCCCAAGTTTCATCCTTCACCTAATGAGGCGATTTTTGTGGAAATATTTTCTAATAAAGGCTTTTTTCCAACACTCATTGGAATCCGAGAGGAGCATCCATACCAGTTTAGCTCCAAATGCCATCTTCATTAGTTCATGATCCTTTATTGCCAATCCTACCAAATTCTTAGGTTGCTTAACCAATTCCATTTCGCTAGATGGAATTTATGCTCGTTACCCTTGCATCCTTTCCATAAGAATTTTATGATTAGCTTGCTTATTTGTTGATTGATGTAGCCTGGTGCTAAGAGACCAACACCCAAATAAACCAGAAGGGAAGAAAGTACCGCTTTAATTAGAGTAATTATCCCAGTCAGATTGACCCAGGAGGGAGCCATCCAACAACCCAACCTCTAGATTTGTACTTAGAGATTCATCCATGATTATATAGAGGAGAGGTGAAAGGGGAAATCCTTGGCGTAACCCACTTGGAGCAACAAAGAAGGGGGCAAGTCACCCATTGATAAGAGGGGTGATCCAGGGAGAACCAATACAAGATTTGATCCAAGAGATGAAATCATTACTAAAACCTAATTTTTCCATGACAAGGAATATGAAGGAGTGATTTACCTGATCAAACACATTTTCCATATCCATTTTGATAATCATTCTTGCTTCTCCCTCTTCTTTTTTTGACTGCATTGCTTCCTATACTAGGATGATATTATCTAGAATATTCTGATGTTACATAAACCCTCCTTGGTTCTTAGAAATAATGGAAGGAAGCAAGGGTTTAATTCTATTGGCAATGACTTTCATCGAGATTTAGTAGGAGGAATTGCAAAGCAAGATAGGATGAAATTTGGAAAAGGAGGTGGGATTGGCTTCTTTTGGGATTATGGCGAGAAAGGCATAATTGGTGCTACCCTTGAGTTTCTTTTTAACTCTGCAATAGTTCAACATTCTAATGAGGTATTTTTTGATGAAATTCCTGAATAAACGATAAAAACTGATAGAAAACCCATATAGTCCTAGAGCCTTCTCAGGTTCCAAATGCCATATCACACTTCAAACTTCATCTTCTAAAATTACACCAGAAAGAGACACATTAGAGAGTGGAGAGACAACCTGGGGTAATGCCCGAAGGAATTCAAGAGTGCGATTCTAAATAATTGCAATCCGAATTGAGGAGTGCTTTAAAGTGATTATATGCCTCCTTTTTAATTTCTGATGAGGTGCTCACTATTTTCCCACCCACCACCTTTATTTCCTTGATTCTATTCTTGTTCTCTCAAGCCATTGCTTTTTTTTGTGGAAGTAGGAAGTATTAGAGTCCCCAAATTTCAACCAAAGACTGTGAGATTTAAGCCTCCACAAATTTTCTGCTTGCCTACTTAGACTGAATATCTGAGTGGAGAGATATTTCTCTTTTTGAATATGTGAATATTCGATATGAATTTTCTAGTGTTCTTCTAATTCTTGGAGTTTCTCTCTTTTTTTTTTTTTTTTTTTTTTTTTCCCTAGAGGCTGATAGCTTTCTTTGATCCACTTCCTCAAGTCATTCTTGACATTTTTCTAACTTTGATTCCCAGACAAAGTTGGGTGAGCCTTGAATTTGGAAAGTATAGGTTTGCTTTATCACATTCCCAACTTTTTCATCTTGGCACCAATCTGCATTAAATTTAAATGGCAATGGCCCAAGTTTTTCTACCATTTCCATAAAGATCATGATGGGGCGATGATCTGAATCTCCCTGAGATTCGATAGATGGGGATTAGTCTAGTCCATTGAGGAGCCAATTTCTATGCAACAAGAACCTGTCTAAACGAGTGATAATGTAATGATCACCAACCCTTCTATTAGAACAAGTGTATTTTCCCAATATTGGGTTTGATATCAATAGATCCCATCGTTCCATAATTTCCTTCATTCTATCTCTAAATGGATTCTTGATTGTAGACCCTCCTCTTTTTTCTATCATATTTAGTACTGTGTTGAAGTTCCCTCCCATTATACTGTTAATGTGATAATTCTCTTCCTTTAACGCCTCTAATGAGGCCCAAAATTCTGCCTTGTCACTGTATAGCACTTGATAATAGATTTTTATAAAAATTATTCTTTCCCCTATCTCCTTATCTTCCAATAGAGCCATTATCCAAGATTTTGTCTTAATTTCATCAACTATAGTAAATTTCTTGTTCAACCAAAATATGCCTAGTCCTCCTGAGGCTCCCCTTGAGGACAGACTTGACCTTGTGCTGTCTCTCCATAATTTCCTAGTTGCTTTCATAATTTCCACTTCTTCTCAATTTATTACTTGAAGAAATAATACTGATGGGGATTCTTGTTTTATTATGTCTCTAACAACTAGGATTTTAGCAAGGTTTCCTAGCCCCCTTATGTTCCAAGATATTACTTTCATTATTTGTGGGTGAAGGGGGAGCGACCACCATCCTTTCCTTCTTTGTTCGGTTCTTTTACTTTCAGAATTTCTGAAATTACTGTTTGATTCCCCAACTTTTTGTTTAGTTCTGCTTACCTTTCTCTATGTGTCCTTTTATTTGGTCTTCCAGCTCTCTTGTTGGAATAAGTTTCCTGGCTGCTGCACTCTTCAGCCCAGGATAGAGTTTGGGATAAATTCCAAGTGACAAGATGGTCCAGACCTTTGCGCAGGCTACTTAGAGGTGCTTTAGTGACATGTGTATATTTTGGTGATTTAACTTCACCCCCACCCTCCTTCGGACTATTTTCCGCTACTAGCTCTCCTTCTTCTCTTTCTTGTGTCTCCTCCAAGATTGTATGAGGTGTCACCTCCATCTCCATATATCCATCACTTAGCACTTTGAATGGGTTGGAAGAGGACGAAACCATATTGGTGAACGACATGCTACAAGGTTTTAACATCGAACCTTTACCTTTCGCGACTTTCCTAGTTTTTTCCACTGCTCCTTCTGTGCAGGCAGAACATCCAAACATTTATCATTCCCAATTTTGGTGCAGTCTTTAGCAAAGTGGCCATAGTCAAGACAATGTCTGCATTTAAATGGAATTTGTTCATATTCTAAGACTTGTTTGTGCTTCCATTCTCCCAATTTTAGATTGATTTCAGCTGGAAGTCCCTTTTCCAAGTCAACTTCCACACAAATTCTAGCACAAGAAAATTGGGATCCTTTTGGCTCAGACTTATCCAAGTATTTCCCTACTCCATTACCAATAGCTCAAAGGCACTCGTCACTCCAACATGAGATAGGGAGATGGGGGAGCTTGACCCAGACTAGAATGGCAATAGGGATGTCCAAATCAAGGTTAAAATCTAGGGTCCATTTATTTAAATACATCCCTCTGGAGCCAAAGAAATATGGTCCATTACGAAAAATGACCTCCTTATCCACTTTGTTTTCAAATAAAAATATGAAGAAGCGATTACAAACAATGAAAAGTGAAATTTCACCTTTCATCATGGGATTCCAGGTTTTCTCAATCTAGGCCTCCATAGATCTAGGTGAGGGTCACATACATGTAAATTTCCAAATTAACGCTCTCTTCGAATATGCCGGAGAGGTGCGACGGGCTCCATCCGGTAGGGAGACATCCTTAACCTCTATGTTTCTCTTGACGAACTTGGAAGTCATAGCCACAGCTGGATGAGGACACTTTGAAAGGGAGGCCACCAATGAGTGGAAAGAGTATTCAAAATATAGACGGGCAGGGGGGGAGGCCCCCTCTGCAAGAACCATTTGGAGAGTTTACAGGGATTCGAACCAGGTTCCCTCCAGAAATTCTAGAGCTCCTACGATCAACTCCAACCCTAAACCTAACTCTTACTCTATTAATTGGGCATTAAACTAGTAAATGCTTATAGAGTAAAATGAATTCAATTATGATATCTTAATTGTTTTGTAAACATTTCAAAAATATTTTGAAAGAGTATGTATTGTTGCGCTAAGAGACACTCTCAAGCCAAATATGGTAGAGATGTTATAATGTAATGTTTAACATTTTGACTAGGTCAAATTAGATAAAAATAAAAATAAAAATATTAAATTAAATAAAAAGATTAATGTAATGTAAACATTTTATTGTGCCGAGAGGAGAGGCGCCTTAGAGATTTGATCTCTCTCTGTGCTTGGTAGATCTAGAGTTAAGATGGATTTAGGCTCCTCTATATAACTATCTTACATCCATCTTAACTACAAATTAATTAAGGGAAGAGAGGGATCAAATCCCTTTTGCACTCAAAAAATAGGCTTTTGCCTTGAGAGATTTGATCCTTCTTGACCTTTGATAGATCTAGAATTAAGATGATCTAGGTTGGTTTAATTTCTAAAATATAAGATATGGTTCTTTTTGTATCTTCACGACTAAGATAAATAACTTTTCTATTTCATCTTAGTGTATGCACGAGAATCAATAGATAATTGGCTCTTTGTATGATTTTCCTTTTTCTAAATATCTATTAGCGACTGAATGCACAAATAAATTAAAGAGGAGTTGAGGAAGAAAGATAAACTACAAAAATCCCAAACATACCTAACTATTACATGAATAAATATTTGTACATGTAAGTTTGAGCATGTTTCACTAACTCTCCATTGCAATAATGTTATATTGACTTTTTATATTTGCAAATATTACTAGAAACAAGTTTAGAGCTTTTAGTTTCCAATAACTTAAATAATTCCAATATTTGTGATATAAAGTTGGAAGATGAAAATAATTATTTCATCATTTATAAATACACGAAAAATTTGGAATGAATATATGAATAAATTTTATTTCTACGAAAAACCATACTACATTTAAATCATTTTGAAGTTTAGGTTCTTCACCCTACTCGGTCTCCTATTGATTATGCATCATACTTTCTCAACGTTGGGTGTAGGTACTACCACGTAGATGTGAATAACATTGCATAGAGCTAGCTAGAGAAAACCAAACAAAATAATTTAATTATAACTAGCATACCAAGGAAGTAGGGAAAGGAGCATTGAAGAGGAAGAGGTTAAATTTTGGTTATGGTTAAATTTTTGATTATATGTAATGTATTGAATGTAAATTTAACAATTCATTTAAAACAAGTGTTGTAGGGAAGCTTAATGGCTACCACTCAACTTATAAATTATACTCTAGAAAAAGTTGCATAAAACATTATAACTTGCATTTGTTAATGCTAAATTAACAATAGTTAATATGCGATTCGAATCATATAGTCTTGCCTTGGAAAGAACTTATAAATTCAGATGTCTACACATTTACAATTTTACTTCTACATCTAAGCGATTTGATCCTCTGAGCACTTGCTAGATCCAAAATTAAGATGGATCTAGGTTGGTTTCATATATATTTGATCCTTTAGGAACTTGGTAGATCCGAAGTTAAGATGGATCTAGGTTGGTTTCATATATATGAAAGCAACCTAGATCCATCTTAACTCTAGATCTACCAAGTGCCCAAAGGATCAAATCTCTTAGATGTATGAGTAAAATTGTATATGTGTAGATATATGAATTTATTAGTATATATTTCCTCTTACATAAGATACCATTGGAAAACCTAACGTCAAAAACCGCCAACGGTAAATTTATTATTTTAGCTCAATTTTTTTTTTTTTTTTTTTTTTTTTTATTCTTTTTGCAAAGGTGCATTCTACAACCCAATATGAGGGAGATGTGGAGCTGACACATGCACATCGTTTTTTTTTGTCTAAGGCTCGACATACAATTATTAATGAAAATAAGTACAAATAGTTCTACATGGTGTTAAGGGCCGCCATGCAAGTAAACCAACCCAGAATCACCAATTTAAAGTCTTGAGATTACATATATTGAGTTTGACTAAAATGTCTTTCAAAACTAGAGGAAGGAGTGAAAATAATTTGCAAAATGATACATAGAAACCAAAACTTTGGCCTAAAGCAAAAAAACTAGCAGTAAAGGTACTTAGCATGACTAAACTATCAAATGTAAGAGAATTTATCTAGGTGGGTATTGGTGGCCACCCGCCTATTCCACCTAGACCTCCAGTCGGTTTCACCCGTTTCCTTGTTTATTGCAACATTTACTATTTGTAGTAGTTTTTATAGTCCTGAACTTTCGGAGCCATTTTGACCCCTAAACGAAGTTTTTTTGGGGTCCGTAGCAAGCCCCCATAGCAAGCCCATGTCCATAAGCAAGGGCCTACCACAAATCCTATAGTACTCGGCGAGATCTTTCCAAAAAGGTATCATACACGCCAGACATAGATAATATGACCAAGTTATGACCCTGGGAAGTTGGCTGCCTAACTAAACCCAATGGGGCCCACATACTCTTGGCATTCCATTTCCTAGGGGTTAGGGTTTTGGTTGTTTAGGGTTTTCCCTTGTTGTTCAATAATAAATAGGCCCTTGAGCCTCAATGTAACACAGTTCAGAGATATGTAGTTGTCGCATCTCTTCTCAAAGATAAGCTACCATCGTCCAAGCTAGTTTATTTCCATTATGTTTGCAAGCATATTTTAGTATTTGATATTAATGAAATGAAGTGTTATTTCTACTGCATCTCTGTATTTATGGTTATATCTGTGATTTGTTGCGTTCCTGTTTAAGTTCAGATTAGTGGTATCAGATTCAGGTTACAACTCCATGGGAATGAGAGTTTGATGCATACTTCAGTTTCAAATTTTTGCAACAATCTTCAACAAACTTCATTCACGTGCTACGACCTCCACAAAGCACTTTCTTGGGCAAAGTGGGACAATTTTTTTTTTTCATTTTTTTGTAGGAATTTTTTGGGCAACGTGTTTGCAGATCATATATAAAACTTTTGGTACAAAATTTACAAAAACAAATAACATATATGGATTCCTTCTGAAAAAATACCCAAAATAAAAAAAGAAAATCGATTGAATCGAAGTCCGAATGAGGGAAATATCGCTGATTTAAAATCAGCTGTGTTGCAGAAATTTTTCTAACGGTAATTTGTGGACGACGATTCTCCTATCATTTTTTTTTCATTTTTTGTGCAGGATTTAAGAAAAATGATTGTAGATCTGAGTTCCTCTTGAAAAATAAGTGAATTTAAAAAAATAAATTGGTCAAATCGGAGTTCAGATGAGGGAGATATCGCTGATTTAAAATCGACTATTTTTATTTATTTATTTAATTATTTATTTAATTTAATTATTTATTTAATTTTATTTTTATTTTTATTTATTTATTTATTTTTATTTATTTATTTACTTATTTTTATTTATTTATTTATTTTTATTATTATTATTTTTTTAGAACTTTTGTGACGGCAGGACAGTTGCATCTCGAATATGAGTTTCCAAAGTGTCTAGATAGGGATTTCCAACACTTGGGAAGATGCATAATAGTCATTATGTTTCCAAAAACATGTTATAATAAACATTCTGAGTTATATTGATCGATTTATGCCCATTTTAAATTAGTTTTTATATCTGGAACAAAATTTAGAGCGAGTTCCCTTTGGAGACATGCCCTCCCACCCCACTTTAGTAGGCACCTACTTCACATTTATCAATTTCAACATAGAAGCGTCCAACTTGGGTTCTTTGGAGATGTACTCTCCCACCCCAGGCTATGTAGGCACCTGCTACTTCATTAACAATCAAAATCACTGTTATGGGTCAACCACACAAAATCCTTGTCATCGTAGTCTATTTGCTAGGTCCAAACTATTATTATCATAGTTGGTCACAAGCATTACATTGGGGCATCTCTATCCTCGGATCTTCGTTTTTCATGGTTATGGGCTATCCACAAACTCACACTTCATCGAAGTCCATTTTCTATGTTGCACACTGTCAGTATCACAGTTGATCACAAGCATTACAAGGTATCTCTATCCTCGGATCTTCGTTCATCATGGTTATGGGTTAAATACACAAAACAATTCTCTTTAGTGACACTTCATATTCAACAAAGACTTATTATGAGGGAACTTCACACAATGGGGACCATTGCTTGTGAAGGAGAGAGGAATGGTCTGAATGGAAATTGACATCCACCCATGGTATTCATCGACCCATGGAGTATACCCATGGTATTGTAAGTGGCATCCACCCATGGTATTCATCCACCCAAGATATTTATCCACCCATGGAATTTACCCATGGTATTATAAGTGGCATCCACCCATGCCATTCATTCACCCATGGTATTTACCCTTGGTATTGTAAGTGAGATCCACCCATGGTATCTACCCACCCTCGAATTTACCTATGGTATTATAACTAAAAAAAAGACTATAAGTAAAAGTCACATTTTGTAAAAGGGCAGATTGTCCACCACAATGTAGATTTTACAATTATTCTCTATTTTAATAAAAAGTTTCTTGGTGGTTTTGCTTAATGTGTATTCTCCTATTTTCTTATGGTATTTCAATTTTTCAGATCTTGGGGGCGTCCCCCCAAGGTCCAGATTAAGAAATGGAAGTCACATAGGAATGGCCATCTAACTGACTAAGTCTAGAAGACTTGAGACCATGGACAAGCCGCAAAGAGTCACGAGCCATGAATCATGAGCCACAAGCCACAAGCCACGACCCACATACACGCACAATAAGGACCCCTCCTCGACCCTTTGATCACCCCTGAGCCTTAACCATGCACAACAAGTACTCCTTTCTCAACCAACGACCACACACAACAGACACTCCTTCCTTGACATCTTGGAGCCTCGAGTCTCTACACTGCGCTGAGCACGACTGATGAGCAACCTTCTTACGAACACGATGACCTCCCAGAAGTAGTGACACAAAGCTTCTTCTCTTCACCAACGCACCAGGACTATGAACCTGAAGGAGTTGCTTCAAATTCCATGAATGCCTCCCAATGTAATCACTCCACTGATTAGCCAATTGCCCTTGGTCCGAAAGGCGAGCTTGAGTGACAAATTGGAGCCCTTATGCATCCATAGAAATTCTACAGGTTGTGAATTGCCCCATGACCAGTGGACAAACAACCCCAACCTCCAAGCAGACGAAGAGAGAAAAATTCCAATTATAGGCTTCGATCTTGGTTTCCCTAGAAATGCAAGGAGGATTGACATTGCGATTATCCCACAACATGAGTTGAATGCCAACCCAAATCATCTTGTGATTATCCATGAAATCAGACGAATGTATACTCTCCTCGCACCTTGAAGCATTAAACCAACTCAATTCTCCTTGAGGCCGAATGACCTTATAATCATCATACTCCATAAACCAAACTCTATGGTACTGGCTCACAATAACGGTGAAGCCTACATGCATGAGGGAATTTAATGGAGTGTACAATTGAGCTATGGTTGACACATGCCCCCCCAAGTGGAGAGCCAAGTCACCCAGAGCGGTCTTGTCCATTAGGGGAATTTTGAGGTCTAAAATGGGCCTCATAAGGAAATTATAAAATAATAGTGTAAATAATAAAATAATATTAGATTACATCATCAAATTTTAGAGGGGAAAAATGAAAATTTATTTTTTCAACCTGTATTTTCTACTTATCTCCTGATGGATTTATTAAAATTTCGAGTAGAAACATTTGTTGGATGAAACTTTTGATTCCTCATCCAAGGAGTACCCATGTTGCATATTTTTGATGGACCCTAATACACGAAAAATGAGAAATACATGAAAAATGTGATTGCAATCACATTTTTTCATGTATTTCTCATTTTTCATGTAGCAAAGTCAATCAAAAATATGCAACACGGGTACACCTTGGATGAAGAATTAAATTTTTCATCCAATGAGTACTCCCACTCGAAATTTCATTAAAGCCTTAGGGAGATAAGTTGAAAATACGAGTTGAAAAAATAGTTTTATTAGTTTATTATTTTTTAATTTTTTACTTTTTTACTCCTTGGACGATGAACTAAATTTTGCATCCAACGAGTACTCCCGCTCAAAATTTGAGTAAAAGCTTAGGGATATAAGTTGAAAAAATAGTTTTACTATTTTGTTATTTTTTAATCTTTTGACTTTTTTACTCAAAAAATGGTGAATCATCCCCCATGGTTCATATCATCATATTTAATTCTATTGGTTCTTATAAAGTTTATTTTGGTTGTACATTTTTCTTAGGAGGCCCATTTTAGACCTCAAAATTCCTCTAATGAATTGGAAGACTTCATATTCGCACCTGCAAGTGGGGGTGACACCTGTACATATTAAAATAGAAATAAAATATTTTTAAATAGAAAAACAATGTCGGCTATAATAAAAAAAGTAAAATGAATATGCATGTTTAGTTAGTTTAAATTAAAAACATTATAAAAAAATAAATAATCATTCGATTTGTTATTCATATTACAACCCAATGTGGTAAAAATATTACTTTCAGCCATGTATAAAATATTTCAGTGTCCACATGACATAATACAATTTCATATCAACTTTAGAAAAAAGAAAAAGTAATTAGAAGTAAAACACATGTGAGTAAGATGTTTAAACTTTATAGTTAAAAAAAATTCAACATAGTATTTAAATAAACTATTTGAGACTTAACTTATTTATGTCCATATCAATCTCATATATATCTATATATAGAAAGAAAATATTTTAATATTGTATATAGTAAAATATTCAATGTCCAAAGAAAAAGGTAAATGAAAGCTAAAAGATAAAATTAAATATATCAAGTACTTCCTAATAAAGATAATAAGAGCGAGATATGTAATTCATTCAATTTTTAACATAAAAGTAATATGTGACGTTTAAAAATATTTGTAATAAAAAATTTCAATGTGAGTCATCAACAAAATATTTTAATATGCACGATTAAATAATATGGAAGTAAAATTAAAAATATATGAATAAAAAAATCATTTTAATGTGGACAATGTAGTCCACAGATAAAATATCTTAATATAAATGTTCTGTAAAATATTTTAGTGTCACATATGTGTATATTATATATTATTTTAAAATAATTACGTATATATTATATAAAATAGTCGAAAAAAACAAGGTTCCATAGTTAGCGTTTCTTGCCTTTTAGTTTACATAAAATATTTTGATGTCATGATGTGTTGTAAGAAGTGCTCCCAACAATAATAAAATTGTAAAATGAATTATGTGAATGGTAGGTAACAAGCAACTTTTATTTATGTTGGGCATGGAATCCCCCCCAAGGCATGTTTTGGGGCTCAAAGCCCAAATTTTGACCCAATATTGTTGTACAGACTTCGCGAATTACAGGTGCGGAGCGCGAAATGTATGATAGAGTCATAGGGTTGTCTGCCCTAGTTTTGTAATGTAATGTCAGCTGGATAGAACTACCCATGGTCCGTGGACCATGGGATTGTATAAATAGAGCAAGGCTCTAAGTGTAAAGAGAGAGAGAAGAATAGAACAATAGAACAAGTCTAAGGGATTGAGTCGCAAGGGTAAAGCGTGTCTTTGGGTCGTAGAGTAGGAGAAGGCTCTGCAGTTGAGTTTGTAGAGGCCTAGTAGTTAGCAGCTGAGTGTGTGGACCCATGCCGCTGAGTGCGCAACGTGGTGTCGAGTTTGTAACCGAAGAAGGAATTAATAAAGAGATTTTTTATCATAATTCTGGTTATATGTTCTTGGGTTGACACATGTTTGATATAATTTTCACATATACTGTTTATTTATTGTGCGCACCTGTATGAATGGTTTATGTTGTTAAGTATAATTTAAAGCACACAAGTAGGCTAAAATAATCAACTAACATTGAAATACTAGTAAGATCTTGGGTGATAACGCAGAGTGCGACGCGCAACCCTCGAGTAGGGTTGCGCGAAGGCAGTATCTTAGGATGCGAGGTAAGGGAAAGTGCGCATCGTGACATGCGTAGGGTCGAATTGCGAACCACTTGAGCTCATCAGACATCTCCAGGGTGTGGAAACCTGGTTCTAGCACCCTCCCATACTACTTCGGGTGAGACCTCAGTCCGCGCTCCACGGACTATTGCCGAAAGGGCCAGTAGTACCGGGATTTGTTTGGCTAAGTTAACTATGAATCTGGGTCAGGCCCCAATAAGCAAACAAATGGTTCTGTTGCTGGGACCAGGATCTGCATAAGAGATGTCTGATGTTGTGTCACTGGAATCCGTTAAAGAAAGAAATTGAAGAGTGGTTGGTCAAAAAGATTCATGAGTTCGCAACACAGGAAAACAAGAATCCACGGTTATCAAAGGAAGAGTGGTTCGATTGCTACTTGTATATGGAAATCCACGAAATTTTCTTTGCATCCTTCCCCTCTGAGCTGTACAAGTGGATCGCGAAGCTAACAGACAGTCAAGGAAGGTGTAGGCTCGACAAACCTATTGTATGGACTCTAGAGTTGGTGCGCAGACTGGAAGCATCAAAAGATAAGATTGCACGTGCTATGGACCATTGGCTCAATTGAATTATAGGAGGATTTATCACTGAGTTTGTGGTAGATACTTCAGTTAGTTATAGCGAGGTGGAATGGCGCTTCCTCAAAGGACCGTGAGGTAAGTACGTTAAATCTTTGAACACTTGGATTAAGATGCTACTGTGTGAAAAGTGGTTTATGCGAATAAATTGATGTTTCGGGCTATGTGAAGTGGGAGGATCTATAGAAACAAAGGTAGCACATAATTAGAGACTAGTCCCTTGATTTCACCTCCATGGGAAAGTGAGTAGGAGCTCGCGAAAGTTTCACCAAGAAGTGCGATCAGTTTGATAAGGCAGCGAATTCTGCGCATACCACCCCCACCTACACCACCACCAGTTTCACCATATTCACACCCATCTTCACCCACACCACCTACGCCACCACAACAATTTAATATGGCGAATATGATAAAGTTGCCAGTGTTCAAAGGAGTAAGGAATGAAGATCCGGACCAATTTTGGTTCATAGTAAAGGCTGTATGGGGAAGCATAGGGAGTCACAGATGACAATATAAAGAAAGCAATGCTGGTCAGCGCCTTGCAGGATTGCACACTGACATGGTACATTAAGCATTCCAATGACAATCCAAAGACAGTGATCACAGATATCCAAGTTGCGCTAAACAAGGAATTTAGTAGGCCAAAATCGTAGATGCAGTCGATTATTAGATTTAAGGAGATCGTGATGCTTCCAGGCGAGACCCCGTGGGAGCTAGATCAGAGACTGAAGTGTATGATTCGTGAAGCCAATATGACCTTGACAAATGTGCAACATTGCGCATGATTTGTAGCGTCGCTAACGCCGCATCTAAGGAACCTACTGTCACAGTAGAAGCTATCCACTCAGGCCGAGGCCTTGGAAATTGCAATGAGATTGCATGAGACCTCGATACAAGATCCTAACCTGGGAGTCCAACAGATCGACGCGCAGTTGAAAAACTTGTGCCTTCAGATGCAAAGTTTGCAACAAGACAGGACGACTCACCCAAAAGCGCATGAGGAGGTATGGTGTGTAAAGTGCAAAGGCCAGGGACATGACAAGGACCATTGTTTAGTATTCGCAAACTACCTGGCGGCAGGAGGACCAATGCCATTAAGACCATAGGCATAAGAAGGGCTGAGCTGGCGCCTGCATTATGATGCGCGATTTGTCAGATACGAGGAAAGCATGCTACATATAACTGCCATCTATTGCAGAAGTATACACAGAGCTCCCAACAGTTGTTCTGTAATTTTTGCAGGTACCTAGACCATGATGAGCACACCTGTAGAATTTATGAATTGATGATGGATCAGAATCCTACCTACAGAGTTTAGACCGAAACACAGGCCCTCGATCAAAATGCACAAATGGCGTGCACTGGATTTTAGGGGCACGAAAGAGGTCGAGGTGGAATGGGACCAAGAAGAGGTCACAGACAGCTGATCTATTACAATTGAGGAGGGCTAGGGAATTATGCCCGCGATTGTACAAACCTGATGATACCGTCATGCTTATATTGTACCCAGTTTGATCATGAGATGGAGGACTGTCCCACGCTGATAGTGAGGTTGTGCAATAAAGGAGCAATCCAACCTTCCTCGACTCAGAACCTGCAAATGATGAGGTCTGAGCCGTGCAAGGAAGACCCAAATGTAAATATCGTGCTCCGAAGTGCTATTACGACAGGAGATGACAACGCCAAGTAACTCGAAGAGAGTGCTTAGGTTCACAAGGCTCCAACAAAGGAGCTAGAATTTGATTTGGAGCACGCTAAGGAGACATTCATGGAAGATAAGAAGAGCTTCATGGAGGCCTCCACTTCAGGTAGTAAAAACAAACTAGAATCGGAAATGGACCCATCAATGCTCACTACTTTTTTGGAGACATGCATGAAGCTGATGAGCGACAACAAAGCTGTGAAGGGACTACAAGAACTCATCATTAGACGTGCTAGGACCGCACTAGGAGAACCACGCATAGTCTGGAAGCTCAGGAAGCACACAATGCGAACAGGAAGAGAGATGAGATTGACCTCACAGATCGGGAATATGAAATGGAACTAGTAATATTGGATCTAGGATCGGACACAAACGTTCTGCCAAAGAAGACATGGGAACGCATGGGAAGTGCCGCGTTGCAATTGTCTCCTATTCAATTGCGAATGGCGAACTAACAAAAGATCCCACCCATGGGAATATTGCAGGGAATAACTGTGGATATCGAAGGTGCGAGCGCGCTTGCAGATTTCGAAGTGATAGAGATTGTTGATGAAAACAATCCCTATCCCGTTCTACTAGGAATAGATTGGGCCACTGACATGAATGGAGTGATAAATATAAAGAACCACAAGATGATTTTCGAGAAAAAGTCACTACGCGTAGTGGTACCTTTAAACCCTGTGGAAGGATCGCACTACACAGAGCCAGTGCGCGACTACGAGAGCGATGACGATTTAAACTGTATCTACAAGATAACCACTCGGGAGTAGGACTGGGTGAATCCAACAGCAGATGGCAGGATTTCGTGGGAGCGTGAAATCTCTTGCACCTCAGATTCGGACGAGGAGATAAAACGATGGCAGAATCGGTTACACGAGGTAACCACGCTCAACTGCAACATGATGACAACATCGTTGCACTGCATGACAACGAGGTAAGAGATCTACCTATGTATGATGGATTGACCGAGGTGGATAATTTCCTGAACAAATTTGAAAGTGAAGTATCGGAATAGCAGTGTTTCGACACTCTGAAATGGGTACTACGCACTACGCCCACAAGATGGTGGGGTACACATAAAAGAAGTTTTGAGGGCTGACACAAATGCAAAAGGATGATGCTCAAGTGGTTTGGAACCTCAGATGTGGATGAAAGCTGGGTATGACGAAGGAAACAGCCTGCGCGCCCACCTCTCCAGATGGGTACAAGTGTATGGTGCACAACCTGCACGAATGCACACTGTCCTCGCGATAGGAAACACGACCAACAAGCAAGAGCGGGCAAAACAATGGCACGAACGACAACCAGGAAGTATGATAAGACCAAGCGTGTTGAAGAGTATCCTCGTGGAAGCCTTTGACAAAGTACACAAAGTATTGAACACAGTCCACCATGTGAAACACACTGACTGGGAACTGCACGTACCAACGGTTCTATGGGATTATAGGACAACGTGCAAGAAACTGACGGGACAAACACCTTTCTGGTTAGTTTATGGCATGGAAGCTGTCATGCCGATGGAGTGTATTGTACCTACTCTACTAATAGCCACACTCATAGGTATGACGGACTACGAAGCTCTAGAAGAAAGGCTTGTGCAATTGTTAGAACTTGAGGAGGAACGGTTCCTATCTGGTTTTCATCAGTAAGTACAAAAGAAATGTGAAAAGGCCTGGCACGATCACCATATTAAGTTGTGCACCTTCAAGGTAAATGATTTAGTGCTGTTGTATGAGAGTAAGTTTGAAAAATTCCCAGGAAAGTTTAGAATGCATTGGTTGGGACCATACGTGGTTAAGAAGGTCATAGACAGAGGCGCAGTACAGCTGGTCAAACTAAATGGAGAACCTTTCCCAGGCAAGGGGAATGGCAACCGCTTGAAGCCCTACAAGGGTGGCTCGACTATCTGACTAACCGACAGAAGCACAGTCTTTGTGCTCCAAGGATCCGAACAAAGGCGCGGGACTATAAACATATGCAACAGATACCGCTACAAATGCAGAGAAGCACCCCAGACACAGAGGACTCGAAACAACGCATGCAACAGATCCAACAAGCAACAACTCAGTCTGCTGCTGACCTCCGCGCGGTTCGAGAACAGTTGGAGGGACTCCATGCAAAGATCGTCGCGTCGATAGAGTGACTCGAGGGTGAGTTACGATGTTTGTGTTGGGTACTTGTTGGGCATGGAATCCCCCCAAGGCATGTTTTGGGGCTCAAAACCCAAATTTTGACCCAATATCGTTGTAAATACTCCACGAATTGTGGGCGTAGGGCGCAAAATGTATGATAGAGTTACAGGGTTGTCCGCCCTAGTTTTGTAATTTTTTTGTCAACTGGATAGACCTACCCATGGTCTGCGGACCATGGGATTGTATAAATAGAGCGAGGCTCTAAGTGTAAAGAGAGATAGAAGAATAGAAGAATATAACAAGTCTAAGGGATTGAGTCACAAGGGTAAAGTGTGTCTTTGGGTCATAGAGTAAGAGAAGGCTCTGCAGTTGAGTGCGCGGAGGCCTAATAGTCTGCAACTGAGTGCGCAGGGTGGAGTTGAGTCTGTAACCAAAGAAGGAATTAATAAAGAGAAGTTTTATCATAATTCTGGGTATCTGTTCTTGAGTTGATCGATGTTTGATATAATTTGCACATATATTGTTTATTTACTGCGTGCAGTTATATGAATGGTTTCTGTCGTTAAGTATAATTTAAAGCACACAAGTAGGCTAAAATAATCAACTAACATTGAAATACCAGTAAGATCTTGGGTGATAACGTAGAGTGCGACGCTCGGCCCCCGAGTAGGGCTGTGCGAAGGCAATATCTCAGGCTGCAAGGTACGGGAAAGTGCGTGTTGCGACGTGCGCAAGGTCGAACCGTAGCCCACTTGAACTCATTAGACATATTCAGGGTGCGAAAACCTGGTTCTAGTACCCTCCCATACTACTTTGGGTGAGACCTCAGTCCGCGCTCCACGGACTACTGCCGTAAGGGCCAGTAGTACCGAGATTTTTGTCGCTGACTTAACTCTGAACCTGGGTCGGGCCATAATAAGCCAACAATTTAGTTATTTATTTAAAAATTAAAAATTAAAAATTAAAAATTCTTATTAAAATTGTTAATGTATCAATTAAAAAATTCAAAAATATACTTTGAAAATTTCTTTGGTTTCTACAACATATAATAATGTTAAATTGAAATCTAAAGGAAGAATTGATCGAATGCATTGTATCCTGTCAACATAGTTAGTGTTCCCTACTGCTTAGTTTAATTATTGAACTTTGAAATCTATGAATCAACTCCCACATTTAAACAGGGGTTACATAGTAGCTACTCTCTCTTAGTTAATATTAACACATAGGTTAACATTAAAGTGAATGTTTACGATGAATTTTAAGGTGAATGATACCATAATGTTAACATTAACCTTAGGCTTACTGGTGTATATTCTTAGCTAATCATTCTTGTTGGTCATTTTTATTCCACAAAGATATCGATACGGTTTAGAAAAACATTCTTATTTCACATTAAGTCTCAACGACAATTCATAATTACTGCTTCTACCACAACAACTGTAAGTAGATCTCTCATCATATACTTTGTTAATAAAATTTTAGAAACTATAGTGAAATTAAGGAAAAAAACATGTTGGTTTGGGGCTCTTGGAAATAGAGAACGAAAGAAATTCTCGACCTTGATTAGTCGGAGGTTGGGCTTTTGTCTCGCTGGACAACGTGCAAAGGACAATTGATTCCAACCATGACCACACATGGAATTTGTGTAAGTTTGCATGGTTGATGCTTTTGGAGGGCTTGTAAAAAAATCCCTGAAATGAGCAACGAACCTTAGTGATACATTGAATTGTTGCAAGGCTTATGTGTGTGCATTTACTAATTATTTAAATTCAAATCATATTATGACGGACAGAAGCTTTAGATGACCACAAAGAGTAATGTGGAAATTTATTACTGTGACAAAGCAATCTTTTCTCATGCCATACCTGTAACTTCGTAAACTTTCCAGGATTGCTATGATGACAAAATAAAACCAACTCCATTTCAACGAATGAAATAGATGAAAATTAAAATTAAAATAATTTCAAAAAATAAATTAATTCTTTTTATAAGATAAACATTGTGGAATGCATTTTAATTTTTTGTCAAACACTATAGAAAACCACTCTATTTGTGAGGTCTAGTCGGACGGTCGGAAGTCAAACTTATAGCGTATAGTTAGACGAGTAAGAGAGGAAGTGGCCCAATTTCAAGTTGGGCCTGACTATAGTCGGGAGTGGCACTACTTTGGGTGAGTGGAACAAAGGCCACTACACCAAATTATTTTGGTAAATGTAAATGAGTTTGGAACTATGTCATTATTGCCTTTAAACTAATTGGAAAAACACTTCCAAGGGTTTTTCAAAAATTTCTATATAGATAACGTTTTAAAAAATAAGGCTTTGTTTTTTAAATGAACTCTTGGTTCCTGAAAAACATTTATATAATGATTTTAATTTTATATAATTTTTTTAAGCACAAAAAAAGATATTTGAATGAAATTTTATTTAATATAAGTTTAATATGGTGATGTAGATATAAGTCTTTGATTAATCACATCATTAGGATTTGGTTGACGTTTAAACCAACTAATTGTGGTTAATCTTAAAGACAATGAATATTTATAATAAAAAAAAAAATATTTAGTTTTTGTTATTATAGTCTAATTTAATAAAACACTAACCATTTAAACCACTATACCTAATCTTCTCAAACTTCAAAATGAAATAATTAAAAAAATCCCTTGAAGGGAAACTCTCAATATTCGAATATATTTAATAAAATAATATAATTTTGTTATGCAAATTTGAAGAAATTCATTTAAGTGAAGCAATGATTAACGTAAATAATATAATTTTGCAAGTTATGTTAGGATATTCCGACACATAGGAAATGGTTAAGTATAACTTGGTCTAGTGTAGAGTTAGGTAAATTGTGTTTCTTTACTATGTACTTTTGTAACTTACAGTTCATCGATCACGATATGTTCTATACATGAAGTGATTCGACGGTTCATTCTCTCCTCGATATTACCAACACTTAATCTGTGGCTTAACACCCGATTGGTCCATGATCTCTATTTAAAGAGCATGGAGGGTCATTTTTACTGTGAACTTTCATGAGAGAAGCTTATGTAAATATTCTTTCTTTTACATTAATAAATTGCATGAAGCGACCGCGTTGGCTCAAGCCGTGGACTGTTTCCCTCTTTGAGGGTTTTAACCACGTCACGAATATTGGTGTATTGATCTGTGATCTATTTGCGAGTGGTTTCCTTTGGTTTTCTATCTGAGGAACTTACCCTATAAATCCCTACATGGTATCAGAGCTATTTGAGGGCCACATCCATTGGTGATCCAAATTAGAAGCCGGTACAACTGCATCCGACTGTCGTTTCCTAGATCTACTATTTCTTACCGCTTTCGGGCTGAGAGGACTGCTCTATTGTGTTAGGAGCATATGTTCCAGTGAGGAACTCCTTTCGTTTCACGCGAAAAAGTTTCTGGTAGCCCTAGCTACATCATTTTAAAGATCTGGAGGTATACAGTCTTTATTTGCAGTTTTAGTTATTTATCTCTCTGTTTTTTATTACCGGATCTATACCTTTCATTTCTGTGTATGCTCTTTACCCCGCGACTCTATGCGAACTAGGAAAATCAGAAATAGAAATGAAGTATTTTTCTCATGTGTATGCTCTTTTCCGCCGTGCCTTAGTGTGATCTCAGAAAATTAGAAACATTGAGGAAAATATTTAGTTTTTGGCGAAAACTAACTTCAAGCCATAAGGTTTGTTTTTTCTTGTATGTCCATGTTGGGTTGTGTGGTTTTTTGTTTTGTAGGGATTTTTTTTTCAAGTAAGTACGCACTCCAACGCTTTAGTGACTGAAAAAAAAAAAAAAAAACAAAAAAAACCCTCTTCCTCTTTTCCAAGAGTTACTAACCTTTTAAACTAGCTCACTTGGTCTAAAGTTACTTTATGAGAATAGAGGTCTTAAGTTCAAGTCTTTCTTTTCGTTGAGTTACTTTTTCAAAAAGCACATGTAACTTATGTTTTAAAGTTACTTTATGTAAAGTGTTTTCACCTATTATAAAAAGTGATTCACTTATAATTCTAAAGTCTATTTATCTTTTATTTAAGTTACAATTTAGCAGGTAGCTCATAAAGTACCATTGTAAAAGCGATTTTCACTTATTTATAAAAGTGGGTCATTTTTTTTTTTTTTGAAGTGAACTAATTAGATTAAGTTTGGAAAGGGGGGAGATTTAAAAAAAAAATTATAACATTATCATTCACTTCCGCACATTCACACACTTCGTTGGCATCTTCAACAAATTTTCTTCAAAAAACCTTACTTCTTCATTCATAAGTCGTTTTCAGAGCCGTTTTTTTAATCAACCTAATTTTTCAAAATCTTTCCATTGAAACACTTAATTTCAGCATATACAGCTTCATTTTCTGTTAAAATGTAAATTCCATGCCTAGTTATTCGTGACAACACCAACTACTTCCAATGGTGGTCCTACATTGTGGATTTACTTAAAAGTAAATGTCTTTATAGAATAGCCTTAGGCCAAGAAACTAAACCTAAAGATGAAGATAAGGCAACAAAATGAGAAAATAGGCAAGATCAAGCACGTGGGTTGATAGGAATGTCTATTTCTCCAGACCTTAGATTCCATATTGTAGAATTTGATACCTCTAATGAAGCAATGAAACAACTCACTAAAGTTTTTGGAATTAAAAATGAAATTAGAGTCCATCAACTCGAAAATGAGTTGCTTACGTTGGACCCCAATAATTTTTCTTCCAATGAATATTTTTTGTCCATGTTCAAGACCCTTAGACTTCTCTTGGAAGGTGTTAAGGTTAAGAAATAAGATGGTAGCCTTATCTATTCCATTTTTACTAAGGTGGGACCAATCTACTCTGTGTTTCTTTCCACCTTCCATTCTACTAGAGAAGCCTTTATTTCTCAATGACAAGACAACAAGTCCCCCTCTTTTGATGCCTTTTGTGATTCTTTAATAAGAGAACAAGTAAAACTCTTACATCTTGGTCTTCTTAATCTTGGAAACTCTTCTAAGAAATCCTTAGCCGCCCGGCAACAACCTAATTCAAAGAATCCTAAGAAGCAGTATCCTAAAAAGAATGGTCTTAAACCAAACAAGGGTCCTAAGCAATTTCAGTCTCAAACTGAAAAATCAATTCAACAAAATGATAAGGCAAATAAAAACAAAGGGAAGAAAAATGATAGACATTGCAACTTTTATAATCGAGATGGACACTTAGAATCCAAATGCTTTGAGAATATGGAAGCCTTAGAAGCAACAATGAAGAAGCATAACATCCATTTGGATCATTCTTCAACTTCAACTTCATCTTCAGGAATAACACTTTCTGCATGTGGTTATCGAGCATCTTGGTTTGGTTATGCACTAAATGTATCTTCTTATTCTCATTATTATGAGTGGCTCCTTGATTCTGGAGCTTCTTATCACATGGCAAAAAACAAATCCATATTTTCTTCTTTAAAAGATTGTAACACCAAAAATATATATGTTGGTGATGATAGATCTCTTAGTGTTGTAGGGACTGGAACTATTCATCTAGACAATGGTCAATTTAATGATGTATTATGTGTTCCAACCTTTTCCTGCAACCTTCTATCTGTATATCAGATAACTCATTCAGGTGAAGGTAAAATCGTTGAATTTTCACCTCATAATGTTGTAATTAAGGACCTAATAGATCCTAAACAGATTTTAGCTACTGACATTGCTGATGATTCTACAAGGTTATATAAGTTTAAAAAATTTGGGTCATCAACTCTTCCCTCGGTATTTGTTGCTCATAATGATGAAGTGAGCAAACTTTGGCATGAGCGATTTGGTCACTTAAACTATCGGTCCCTTCAAAATCTATGTAAAGGAAATATGGTGACAGGTCTTCCTATGGTATCTTGCATAGATAGTGTTTGTTACGGATGTGTACTCGGAAAATATCATCGGGATAGTTTTGAAAAACGTAACTCTTAGCACGCCTCAACCCCTTTACAGCTTGTGCATAGTGATTTATGTGGTCCACTTCCAGTTGTTTCACTCTTTGGCTACAAGTATTTCTTAACTTTCATTGATGATTTATCCAGACGCACTTGGGTATACTTCTTAAAACTCAAGAGTGAAGTATTTAACATGTTCTTGGCCTTTAAGGCCTTTGTTGAAAAACAATCTGGACATCAAATTCTTAAGCTAAGATCGGATAATGGCGGAGAATATGTTAACAACAAATTCATCAACTTTTGCACTGAGCATGGAATTCAAATGCAACATATTGTTCCATATACTCCACAACAAAATGGTGTAGCTGAAAGGAAGAATCACACCTTAAAGGAAATGGCTAATTGTATGCTTCAATCTAAAGGACTTAGTCTTAATTATTGGGCAGAAGCAATTAACTGTGCAAATTACATAGTAAATCATACTCCTACTAAGGTTTTAAAGAATATCACTCCAGAAGAAGCATGAGCTCAATTAAACCAGATGTGAGTCACTTTTGTGTTTTTGGAAGTGAAGCATGGGCCCATATTCTAGATGAGAAACATAAAGCTTTAGAACCTAAGAGTGAAAAATGTATTTTTGTTGGATATTCTGAAGATGTCAAAGGATATAGACTTATTCCACTTAAGTCCAAAAATCTTATCATTAGAAGAGATGTAAAGTTTACTGAAAATATATCGGCCTACGAGCCTAGTTCAATGGATGTGCCACCTCTCTCTATCCCTTCTACTTCTGAAAATATTTCTTCTTCAGATGATGACAGCGAGGATGACAACCCCCCCCCCCCCCCCCCCCCCTCTCAGGATCCTACTTCAGCTCCTCAGCTTCCAAAATGGGTCTGTGCTACTCGGGATGCAGCAGGTGCTCTTGCAGGTGATCCTACAGATCAACGACGTACACATTCTCAATTCGATATTGCCTCTTCTTTACTGGCTCAATCTTCAACGAATTATGATCCTGACACCTTTGCAGAAGATTCAGGTCATCCACATTGGCACACATATATGAATGAAGAATATCATTCATTATTGGCAATTAATGATACATGGGATCTTGTTCCTCTTCCAAAGGGAAGGAAACTTGTTAGATGCAAATGGGTTTACAGAACCAAGTTTGGATCAGATGGAAAAGTTGATAAACATAAATCTCGTCTTGTTGCTAAGGGTTTTTCACAAGTTGAAGGCATTGACTATACTGAAACCTTCTCCCCTGTTGCCAAAATGAACTCTATCCACCTTGTTCTTTCCCTCCTGCCTCTTTCAAATGGGAAGTCCATCAGATGGATGTTAAATCTGCCTTCTTGCATGGGGACTTGCATGAAGAAATCTATATGGAACAATCTCCTGGCTTTATACAAACAGACTCCAACCTTGTATGTTGGCTTAAAAATTCCCTTTATGGTCTCAAGCAAGCCCCTCGGGTATGCCAAAATGGATAGCTTCTTTTAGATACTGGTTTTTCTAGGTGTCGTTCTAATAATGCTGTCTACACCAAGAAAGTGGCTAAGTCTCTTATCATTCTTGTTCTTTATGTTGATGATCTTATCCTTACTGGTAGTGATCCCAACCTTATAAACCATGTGAAGTCTATCCTTAAAAAGAAGTTTGAAGTGACAGACTAAGGAAACTTGTATTATTTTCTTGGTCTTCAAGTCTTGCAATCCAAGGAAGGTATTTCCCTTTCCTAGTCTAAGTATGCCTGTGATCTTCTACGCCACTTTCACATGGAAGACTGTAAACCAACCCCTTTTTGCTTTCAGTTTGGAGCCAAACTTTCAGTCACTTGTACCTCCCTTGAAGTTGATGCTACCTTATATCGTTAGCTTGTAGGAAAACTTTTGTATCTGACCCTTACTCGTCCTGACCTTTCCTTTGTTTTTGGCCTTATTGCCTGGTTTATGCAAAACCCACATGAAAGTCATTGGAAAGCAGCTAAAATAATACTTTGTTATGTTCGAGGTATAGTTCAGTTTGGGATTCATTACAGTGCAAAAGAATCTCCTCTATTGGTTGGTTTCATTGATATCGATTGGGTTGGTGACCCTGGTGACCGGAAGTGTATTGGCGGTTATGTCTTCACTCTTGGTTTTGGACCTATTACATGGGCTTGCAAGAAACAAAGTTCCATTTTGCTTTTTTCAGCAGAAGCAGAGTATCGTGGTGCCGTAGAAGCTAGTAAGGAAGCCTTGTGGCTTTGTCAGATCCTGTCAGAGTTTGGCTTTCAGCAGCATCATTCGACTACACTTTGGTGTGATAATCAAAGTGCCATTCAACTATGCAAAGATCCAATCCAACCTCAACGCAATAAACACATTGAAATACACATGCACTTCATCAGAAAGCTCATTCATGACCATGTTCTTGAAGTGCAATATTGTTCAACAGATGATCAAGTTGCAGACATCTTTACAAAAGGTCTCACAGAGGCGAAGTTTACTAAACTTCGATTTATGGTTGGAGTTCAGGAAGTTGTCACTAAGGGGGGATAGGCTCTAATGCATCCTTCCTTCTCTTATTGTGTCATATTTATACATCCTTCAATCCTATCCCAAGTTGTTTTTAAGGGGGGATGTTAGGATATTCTGACACATAGCAAATATTTAAGTATAACTTGGTCTAGTGTAGAGTTAGGTAAAGTGTGTTTATTTACTATGTACTTTTGTAACTTACAATTCGATGGTCACGATATGTTCTAGACATGAAGTGATCTGATGGTTCATTTGCTCCTCGGTATTACCGACACTTGATCTGTGACTTAACACCTGATTGGTCCGTGGTCTCTATTTAAAGAGCATGGAGGGTCGTTTGTAGTGTGACTGTTCATGAGAGAAACTTATGTAAAATTTCTTTCTTTTACATTAATAAATTGCCTGAAGTGGCCGTGTTGGCTCAGGCCGTGGGCTATTTCCCTCTTTGAGGGTTTAAACCACGTCAAGAATACTGGAGTATTGATCTGTAATATGTTTGTGGGCAGTGTCATTTGGTCTTCTATCTGAGGAACTTACCCTTAAATTTCAAAGGAATTCATCCGGAGCAGTGTTTTTGTCCAATATTAAAGCTGATTCCTGTCTCTGTGCGGGGTCCAGTTGGAAGTCGGACTTACAGTGTATAGTTGGATGAGTAAGAGAGGGAACGACCTGATTGCAAGACCAATGACACTATTTTGAGTGAGTAGAAGAAATGCCATGGCATTGATTTATTTTGGTAAATATAAATGAGTTTGGAACGGTGTCATTAAGAGTCTAATAGTTAAGAGTATGTGTTTTTTAAGAGATTACAAGTTCAAAATCATAGGTGTAGAGTATGTATACTTTCATAGGCTTAGTAGTCAAATCAATGCTCAGAACAAAGGGATCTCATACATCAATATTGGTCGTTGGCTTGGCCGTGACCTTAAAATTGGATAATAATAATAATAATTATTGCCTTTGGAAAAACATTTCCACATATTTTCCAAAAATTTCTATATAGATAATGTTCTAAAAAATAAAACTTTATTTTAAATAAATTCTTAATTCTTTAAAAAAATTATACACTAATTAATTTAATTATTATAATTTAATATAAGAAAATATTTAAATAATCTTAAATTTTATTTAAAATAATAATATGGTGAATTATTTATTATTTATACTAATTTATGAATATTATTTATATATATATATATATTATATAAAATTCATATAACAAATTTATATAATGTATAATAAAAAATAACCATCTATAAAATTATATAATTAAAAATTAAAAATGGATAACTAATAGCTACACTCATGTAACTATAATTGGAATACATAGATTTCAAGAGTACATAGAGGGGTCATCGAGTGATATGAGTACCAACTTCATCAATTAATTACTAAGTGAAAACATATAGTGAACTTTCTATATATATTAAAATTTTAATTATTTGATATGTATTAAAATTTTAACCAGTTTTCAATAGAGAAAACAGAACTGTTGTTACCGTGTTTTTGCAGCGAGAGTGTTTGGTTTGTTTTTTGTTTTTTCTCTGTAAATCTCTAATTTGAAATTAGTGTTGATCTTTGTTATCTGTGTATTTGTATTCTGATATTAAAATATGAATTGTTGTTTTTCCTTCGGAAAAAAAGGGAGAGAAAACAGAGAACTTGTCAGCATCTTTTTGACTGTAATATAGATTAGAACTTACCATTCTAATGAATTAAAATTATAAAATTATATATATGTGGGTAATTTTTTTTTTTTTAAATTTTATATTCTAAAATAGGTTTGCAATTGAAGAGCTTTGATTCTTTTTGGGGCATGCTAGATTTGTGATTAAGATGGATTTATATTAGTTTTATGTAATTTGATGAGTCAAAATGTTTACATAACAGGATAAGACAAGGCATTACAACATCTTTTCCATACTGAGTTGGAAAGCACCTCTCAACTCAATAATACTAAAATTGGAAAAAACTAATAATACAAAGCAAAATTATGTAATAAACTCTAAACCATTTTCAAAAATGAAATTCACTATATATACACATATATATTCACTAATAAAATGATAAAAAATAAAATTTGAATATATCACAAAAAAAAATTATTTGCTTAATATTATATATTAACATATAATTTAATATTTTATAATGAAGGTATAACTAATACTAGTCAATGAAAAATTTGATTGCAATAGTCCTTTGACATGGACTAATAAGAAGCTAATAAAGCTATATATATATTTTATCTATTTTATTTCGATTGGATATCTATAATAGAAACACTATATGTGTTTCTATTTTATTTCTTTTCAATATTTAATTGATGAAGAAATTTGTTCATTACATTATATTAGTCTAGATAAATTTGGATGATATTGTAACGTCACTGTTCTTTAATTTTTGGTTAGATTTTTATTTTTCTTTTCAATGAAACTCGATATTGCTAGCTTTTTCCTGTTTAGTCAATATCCGAAATCGTTGACTTTTTCTTCAATGGTTTAGTTAATATTGCAATTTAAATAAGCATAAGGAAAAAATAATCGATATTAGAATTGGAATAAGCATAAGAAAAAAATAAACATCCGAAATCGTGGACTTTTTCTTCAATTGTTTAGTTAATATTGCAATTTAAATAAGCATAAGAAAAAAATAATCGATATTAGAATTGGAATAAGCATAACAAAAAAATAAACAGAAAGATCAAGAAAATCATTCTTCTACCAAAATTTATAACATAAAATTATTGCAAAATAGAATGGTTAAGGACTTCCTATGCACCCAAGAGGCCACTCGGGTTGCATACTATTGGAAGGATCCTAATCCTTAAAGGCGAGTGTGGAAAAAATAGGAGGATTGATTAGCCGCAGGGGTATTTAGAATTGGTTAATTTTGAAGAACACCTTACGGGAGCAAAGAATTCCAATCAATGAAGAGGATGATAGACTTGAATGGGGATATTGATCAATGAGAGATTTTACAATTAAGGAGGCTTACAATTTAATATCTGGGCAAGCGGGCCCCCCTTAAGAACCTTCATGGTGGAAAATTTGGGTTTCCAGGCTCTAGATGAAAGTAGCATACTTTCTCTGGCTTCTCAGCCATTGTCAGTTGCTCACTTAGGACTATCTTCAAAAGAAGGGGTACATTGGTCTGTCTTGGTGCCTACTATGCCAACACCAAGAGGAGAGTATTGAGCACTTTTTTAATACTTGTATAAAGCGAAGGACCTTTGGGGGAGGGTGCACAACACATTTGGTTACCTAAACTGATCAATGAACAACTTAAGAAAACTATTAAACAATGGCATGACTCTCTTTCCAAGTGCTCGATAGTCAACCATCCATGGGTGTTGGTGGTGGGAGTCCTTCTATGGAACCTTTGGAAAGAACAAAACCAAATAATTTTCAAGGATCAAATATCCTCATCACAGGTTGTGCGACGTCACAAAAGATAATGTGAGGGAAACAATCCTGGAAGAGAAATGGATAGTTGAGGACTAGAACACAGAGGGGGAGGAGGCCTCGATACTCTCCAAATTAAACCTCTCCTCATCAATGTTGGGGTATTAGTTAAGATCGCAAGATAGAGTGCTAATCTCTTCCCCATCCACCTTCATCCCCCCTCCTGATGGTTTCGTGAAACTAAATTTCAACGAGACCTCAAAAGGAAAGCCTGACCAGATAGGGTATGGGGGTGTCCTCAGAGATAACGGGGGAAATCCCTTAGGTCTCTTTGCTAGGTTTCGTGGGGTCACTACCAACAATGTAGCGAAATTGATAGCTTTGGAGGAAGGGCTTTTGCTTGCTCAAGGGATGGGTATTTCATGGTCATGCTGTTCATTTAATTCCAGGAAGTGCTCCACAAAACATCAGGCCTTACAGATATCCTTATGCCCAAAAGAGTGAAATTGAATGTATGATTGCAGAAATGCTAGAGGCTAGTATAATTATACCTAGTCAAAGTTCTTTCTCTACACCAGTAGTATTGGTGCAACAAGCTCACTATTAAAGATAAGTTTCCCATTCATGTCATTGATGAATTACATGGAGAAATTTACTTCACCAAGTTGGATCTTTGTTCAAGATATCATCAAATTAGAATGAAGACTACAGACATTCCAAAAACAACATTTAGAGCTCATGAGGGTCATTAATTTTTGGTCATGCCTTTTGGCCATATTAATGCACTTTTCATATTTCAAGGTTTGATGAATTCCATTTTCAAACCCTTAGAAAAATTGTGTTAGTATTTTTTGATGATATACTAATCTACAACAAGTCTTGGAAGCATAATGTTCAACATGTTGATAGGGTGCTCAAACTATTGGAGGAGAAACACTTATATGCAAAAATCTCCATATGTTTCTTTGGAGTATAGGACGTGGAATATTTGGGTCATATTGTATCTCACGAGGGTGTTAAGGTAGAACCTAATAAAATTAAAGCCATTAAGGAATGGAAAATCCCCACAACCATAAAGCATCTTCAAGGATTTCTCGGGTTGACGGGGTATTATCGCAAGTTTGTTAAGAATTATGGGAGAATAGCGGCACCTCTGACATCATTAATGAAGAAAGATGCATTTTATTGGACTCCAAAAGCAATGAAGGCCTTTGAACATATTAAAGAGGCAATGTGCCAAGCAACGGTCTTAGCTACACCAGACTTCACAAAAACTTTTATTGTTGAATGTGATGCCTCAATAAATGGAATAGGTGTTGTTTTAATGCAAGAAAGAAGACCCATTTATTTTGAAAGTTGTCCAATCAAAGGAAAGTATTTACACACACATATTATTTGAAGGAAATGTTGTCAATACTACATGCACTAAAGCAATGACTACCTTACCTTATGGGAAGACACTTCAAGGTAAACACAAATTGTGATAATCTTAAATACTTTTTGGAACAAAGATTATGTTCAGAAGAGCAACAAAAATGGGTGACAAAGATGTTGGGTTATCACTTTGAAATAATCTACAAAAAAGGGAAGAAAAATGTTGTTGCAGATGCACTCCCAAGAAAGGATGAGGATGTGGAAGCATTGCATTGTGTCATTTCTATTATCCAACCTGAGTGGATAACCAAAGCAATAGATGAATGGAAGAATGATGAAGAGGTGTGGTCACTCATTCAAAATTTACAACAAGATCCCAGTACGTCTAATATATTTAGCTGGAAAAATGATTCATTATGGTAGAAATATCACTTATATCTCTCTAAGAATTCCCAAATCAAACAAAATATTCTTGGAATTGCACACCTCTCCCTTAGGAGGGCACTCAGTGTTTTTAAACACTTACCATAGGGTCAAGAAGGAATTTTTTTGGGATGGCCTTAAATCTGATATTCAGAATTTTGTGACAGAATGTTTGGTTTGCCAATAAAATAAAGTTGCGACAATTAAAACCCCAGGTCTGTTACAATATTTATCCATTCCAAATCAATGTTGGGAGGATGTGTCAATGGATTTTCTCACAGGTTTACCCAAGTCTAAAGGAAAGAGTGTCATCATGGTGGTAATTGATAGACTTACCAAGTATGCACACTTTTGTGCATTATCTCATCCTTTAAAGCCAGTACAGTTTCTGTTGCATTTATGGAAACAATTCAAAACCTTCATGAAAACCCAAAGATTATAGTAAGTGATAAAGATCTTATTTTCACTGGAAATTTTTGGACAGAATTATTTTCTTGTCTTGGTACTCAATTAGCTCATAACTCATCTTATCATCCTTAATATGATGGGAAAACTGAGATAGTGAACACATGTTTGGAAGGATATTTGTGTTTTTTTTGTATATGATAAACAAACACAATGGGTCAAGTGGTTACCTCTAGTTGAATGGTGGTATAAAACATCCTTCCATACTTCAGCAAAAATGACCCCATTTATGGCACTTTATGGATATCATCCACTGTCCATCACATCATCTTTAAGATAGAATTATAAGGTTCAAGTAGTGGAAGATCACATCTAGCATCAACAACAAGTTCTCTAACTCTTAAAGGATGACCTCACTATGGCGCATAATCGAATGAAACAACAAGAATATCAACATTGCAGTGAAAGAAGTTTTGATGTAGGTGACTGGGTATTTTTACGGATACAACCATACAAACAAATGTCTCTCAAGAAAGCTAAGAAGGAAAATAAATTATCACCCAAGTACTATGGTCCTTCCAAGGTGTTGCAAAATATTGGTACTATGGCATACAAATTGGAGTTGCTTGCATTCCCAAGTACACCCAATTTTCTGTGTTTCATGCTTAAAGAAGGTTACCAATGACAAGCTTCCAATTCAAATAGTGTTTCTAGAACTTGGTGAACAAGGAAAAATCATATTTGAGCCTGAAGCAATCACGTAAATGAGAACCCGACAGCTATGAAATTGATCAATTTCAGAGTATCTCATTAAGTGGAAGAACTTACCCATTGAAGATTCCACATGGAAGGATGATAATTTTATAGAGAAGCATCCAAAACTACTCAAGAATTGAGGACAACATTTTTTTTGAAGAAGAGGGGCATGTTAGGTCCCTATAATACTAGTGTAGCCCCCTTATTTTTGTTTTTGCACCCATGTAGCCCCCATATTGTTATTGTTGTGCCCCATAGAAGCTCACTATTGTTATTGTTCTGCCCTTACATTATTTTTGTTATGTAGGCTCTGATTAAATTATGACCCCTTAGACTCCTATATATACAAAGGATGTCTTGTCATTTGTTTCACCCAAGAATTGTTCATTTATGTAATGTAAAGGAGGTTTCCCCCTCAAAGAGGATATATTTTAATTCATTGATCCATTTTTTTGTGAGATAGTTGCATAACAAATAGGATGCAACTAGAGTATTCCTTGGAAGGAAACTCTAACTTCATTTCTTGGAAGGATTGCATGGAGGCGGTGTTCGATGAAAATGGATTGCTGGAATATTTCAAGACAGATATTGAAAAACCATGTACATATGATGCACAAAACCTATCCCAATGGATAAAATATGTAGCCAATGCAAGGAGAATAATATTGGAGGGAGTGTGAGACAAAATTGTCTCAAATATCCAGGGGAAAGAAACTCATGCAATCTGGCGGGAACTAACAGACCTATTCCAGAATAGTAGTGAACATAGGAAACTAGCCCTCAAAGACAAAATTTGAAATATCAAGATGCAAAAGAATGAAAGTATTCTACAATATCTGAGCAGGTTCACACAAGTTTCTAATGAACTTGGTGGGGTTGGTGTTAATGTTGCAGAATATGACTTGGTAAGCCTAGCCCTTCTAGGCCTTCGCAAGAGTTGTCACAGCTACCAAGATTTGGTGAACAAGAGAGAGAAACTATCGAATTGGGAATGCTTATGGTCTGATTTGGTACAAGAGGAGATGAAGAGAAATACCAAATATGGAACCTCATCCAAGGGAAAGGATGAAGAAAAATTTGCATTGGTTGGGAAGGGAAAGAAGGGAAAATCCTAGAAGAAATATCAAACCAAACAAGAATTCAACCAAGGGAGCAAGAAGAAAGATTTATCCAAAATAAAATGCTTCAATTGTCATGAATTTAGGCACTATGCTAAAAAGTTTCCACATAAAAATTCTAGCAAGAGGAACTCAAGAGGAGCAACACCTGATGCATTAGCTTCACAGTTTGAGATAGACTTCACCCTTATCACATACATGGACAAAACAATGATGGGGAGCATGTGGTACTTGGACTCTGATGCCTCATTCCACATGAAAAGGGTGTAGAAAGTTTTTCATTGACTTGGAGGAGAAAGATCTCCAGATGCACATCAAGTTGGGGAACGACAGAAGGTACAACGTAACCAGGATTGATACATTCACCTTTCAGTGGGAGTCAGGCTCCCCTCTGAGATTCAAGGATGTTATGTTCATTCTAGGCCTAAAGAAAAATCTCATATCTGTTACAGTTTTGGAAGAATGTGGATATGATGTGATCTTCAATAAAGGGAAAGCATTCCCGAGACACATTGTCATGGGCTAGTTGAAGCAGATCGGGGTTCGTGTAAAGAACCTGTATAAGCTAAATGTGGAAGATTGTGTTGTATTAAGCAGTAAGGTAGAGAGAGTGCTGAGCCACGATGTCGGTGAACTTTGGCTCAAAATACTTGGCCATTTGCATCATGGCTCCTTGAATATTATGCAACAAATAACCACTGACCTCTCTAAAGGAACTTGAGTAGCCTGATGTTTTCAAAGGACATACCTTGGGGAAGTATGAAAAATACACATTCCATGGTAATGCAAAGCACATTCGGTATTGGAAAGGGTCCACTCTAATGCCTATGGGCCTTTATCGATGGTTTCCATTCGCAGACACAAATACTTTTTCATTTTTATTGATGAATTCTCAAGGAAGTGTTGGATCTTCTTCATGTGGAATAAGGATGAGACATTCTCCAAGTTCATAGAATTCAAGGCACTGGTTGAAAAATAAGTTGACAAGAAGGTGAAGGATCTGAGGAGCGATAATGGAGGTGAGTATGTTTTGAATGAATTAAAAAAAAATTGTGTGAAAGAAGGCATTCAAAGAGAGTTGACATCACCCCAAAATACATAGAAGAATAGGGTATATAAGAGAAATAACTGTAGTGTTATGGGAATTGCGAGGGCTATGTTGCATGACCAAGGCCTACTACTACATTTTTGGGCAGAGGCATGCAACATAGCAATTTACTTGCAGAACCAGTGTCCTAATCATATTCTTGGTATGATTACACTGGAGGATGATTTCTCGGGGGAAAAGATAGACGTGTCTCACTTCAATATTTTTGGAGCCTTTGTTTACTTCTATGTCTCCAAATAATCAAGGAAGAAGCTTAAGCCAACAACAGAATTGGGAGTATTTGTGGGTTACACAGAAAATACACATAATTATCGTGTGTACTTGCTTTCCCTTAGAATGAAAGTTGTGTGAAGGGATGTAAATTTTGATGAGGAGTGTTAGTGTCCTATGTTATAGTAATCAAAGTCAAGTTTAGTCTTTTTATTATTTTGGTCAATTTGTGAAAGTGTTGCTATGATCTCATAGAGATCAAGTCCTTAGTTTTTGCGAAGATTGTGAGATCGGAGTTTTGACACTCCTTATTATGTATGGAGGTTTAAAAGAGTGGAAACATCACCCCAACTATATTACTTAGTCTGACACCTGAACATCAGGTCAAATCATGCAAATAAACATTTGTCGTGGTTTCACTGTAAGTGTATATTTTGAAGAGATAGAGTTGTATATCTTGAACATCTATTATCTAACCAGTGTATGATGATCCTAAGGATCTATCTCATGCACATATCAAATTTAGAAGGCTAAAGGATGATCTAAAATATGAAAAGAGAGAAGTCGTTGCGCTTTTGCTGAAGGAAGTAGAAAACACAACAAATTTGTTACACTTTTACATAGTCATCATTTTAACCATTAAATTCGACACCAGACTTCTTTAAATCATTTTCTATGATTGTGAAAGATGTCCTTAAGAATTTTTAATATTCAATCCTCATTCTTGTGAAGGCATTCAACGTATTCAAATTCGTTGTGCTTAGTTGCTACGCTTTCTCTTTAGAAGGTGATGTTTAAAGAATGGGAGGATGCAGTATGATTAGAAGTGATTTAATAGGTATATGATGTTCCAAGAATAATTCATCACCTACAAAACCATTTCATAATTCAAGGAGGTCTCAAAATTCACAAAGAGATGAAATTGTTGCGCTTCTACTGCGTTTTTAATTGTTTTAGCAATCAACTTCAAGATTAGTTTCTGACCAACTGAAGATGAATTTTGAAAAAGAAGAAGAGGTTTTTGTCAATAATGGGCCAGAAAAAAAACATATCTCATATTTTACACATATATCAAGGTTTGGGAGATATGCATTGACCTTTAAGGCCTGTGTTTCAAATAATAAAATTTTGTATTTTTTCCTGTTTCAGTCATGTTGTAGCAGATACAACCACCCTTCAAAATTTTTCCTTAGCTTCATGTTGGAGCCTCCTTACCAACCATCCTAGTAGCATGTCTTGAAATGTCAAGTACATGAGCTTCATTGGATTTTCAACAGCTTGCCAGATTGTGAATGATGGTTTGTTTCACTCCCCTCAAAGGCTTCCACTTTGGACTTGGTCCAACTGCTGGATGAGTAGCGCCCTCAAAACATTGTACAATTCTGGAGGGGAACCAGCCTTCCCTATAGAAATTGTGTAAATCTGACTAGTAGCCTGTTGGGCTCAGAAATTGTGCAATCCTACCAAACAACCTTCCCTTGGAAAATTGCACAATCTGGCCCAATAGTGCAACTCAACCCAAAAATTGCACAATTTTGGGTAGAAGTCAGCTACTTCTCTCAGAAATTGCATAATCCCTATGGACATCCAACCCAACTTCCTTCGAGAAATTATGCAAAAATCTCCCTCAATCAAGCAGGCTATTGCAAGTGCTTTCAGATTGACCGGTTCCACCCAGGACTGAGAAAACTTGACTTGCATGCACGGGCTACTTTTTTCTAAAATAGAAAAAAGCAACATGCAAAATGAATCCCTAGATTTTAGGGAGCTATTTTTAACAGTTGAAGGTTACATGCAAAGATCATTTTAGAAGATTTCCTCCAAGTGTCACTTTTTCCTAGATTTGTGGCATGCGTGTCATGAGCCTCAAACTTATTTATTCAACGCTTCAGAGCTCATTCTTCACATTGATCTTGGAGCTCTCAAACCCCATAACACATCTAGGAGTCTTCAACACATCCAACTCAACTATTTTCCGGTAAGTCTGCTTTACTTCTCTTTTGCGAAATTTCTGTCACTTTTTGTGTTTTGGCTTGTGTGAGTGTTGTCTTCTTGATTTCTGTGAACACTTGTTGTTGTTTGCATGCATGTTAGCCTGTACAAGCACCATTTTAGTTTTCATTTGCATCTCACTGCTGTCACATGCATGACACTGTCTTGCATGAATGATCGTTGATTCGACGAGTTGTTTCAAACACATGCATGTTGTTCTGTTTGATGAAACTTGCATTCCCTATTTGCATGCATGATCATTCACTCCTACTTACACTCAGTATCACCATGCATTCACGTCTTCATTTGCCTGTCGACTGGTCTGGTCAACCTTGGCCCAAACTCTGCCACACCCAGACAACATTGCGTAAATATGAGAGGGAATGCTCTGCCTTCCTCCCAGAAAATGTGCAAATATGGCTAGTCAGTGCCCTCTAGTCTTGCTTTGCACAATTCTGAGAGGCAGTGACTTCTAGCCCAAAAAATTGCGAATTTAGTCCCTGGGCCTGCATCAGTTGCCAGCTGAAATTGCGCATTACACAATATCAACACCTAGCAGGCCAATCTGGATTGTGCATTGTGCAATTCCAGTAGTCAACCAGCCTCCCGACAGTCCTAATGACCTTTTGCATAGTTCTGACAATCATTTTCCCAGCCTCCTAGTGAAAATTGCACAATCCTTGCGAGTAGTTCCCCGGGTATGTTGCGTGTCATCCCTCAAGTTTGCTTTATTTTTAACTGACATATTTCTTGCCATGCATGTCACCCTATCTCTGGATATAGCAGGTGTTCGTCAGTCTCTCAGAAGTTTAGGATCAATGGCCTCCAAGAGAACAGGGTCAAAGGACATCGACGGAAGCACAACTAGAGTAGCAGTTGAGCGAGTGCCTATGAGTTTGATAATTTATGAAGACACCAAGATGATCGTAGACAGAGAAATCAAGCTGAAATGGCAATAGGTCAATGATGCATTCTCAGTCACATTTTGTGAAGGTCTCGAATAACGCCAAGTCTATGTGAACATTCACAAGTCTGGCTTGTACCGGATTGCATGCAGGTATCTCACGTTCCCATGCATGGACATAATGCATTGGATCGTCTCGCACATTGGTCTTGAGAGGATGGCATTGAGAAGTGTCATCAGGATAGAGATTGCTAACTTCAAGGCACATGACTACTAGCAGATGTAGCATTTTCCGAAGCCAGTGATCACCATGGAAACACCCTTCAACATACCCAACAACAATTCCAACTCTAGGGATGTATTGAAGAACTAGGTGAAGGAGCCAACAAAATTCATGATGACACACAACCAAATTTACAAGACGAAGATACTACCGAAGGTGTATCAGTACTGGGTCATATTTTCATGTCGCTTGTATGGCCAAGAGAGCATAGAGACGTTCCTACAGAATTGGGTGATCACGTTGGACCAACTAACTGGCTAGTGAAGGAAAAGCATGAAACTGGTCCAACATGTTGGCTCACATGATGAAGGAATAGGTAACAGGAGCTTGGCAGCCGCCGAAAGGTTAGCAAGCAGAAATCTACATGTCCGCTTACATCTTGGATGCAATCCGTTCTCGTCAGGAATTCCCGGGTATGAAGTGGGCATGGACATTGGCGGAAACATCTCTGAATACTTATTACAAACTGTTTTCCAAATTCATCTTACGAAGAATTATCACACAACTCTCAGATCATTTTTTCACCTCGTTGTACAAGATGATATTTGAGCAGGATCCACCTTTCATGTCAAAGGCAACAATAGTGGCACTAACCGACATAACATATTGGTATGCTCCCCCCCTTGGCACCTTCATACAGATGTAACAGAGAAGCCTCCGCATGTTTTTCCAAAGTTTTCCACGGATAATCTCGTCATGCAAGAAGTATCATACCACATCTTAACAGGACTGTCAGCTAGGCTACACCAGAAGAAGAAGGCACCTTGGCCCACTCTTCCAATGTGGTTCGGGTTGTACGAGATATGAAATCTCAAGCATGTGGACATCGAAACAGAGGAGGTCCAGAAATATCCTTTTGACACCCGAAGCTTCAATATGTATGACCCACATTGTTTTTTGAAGGCTCACTGCGCGCGAGTACAGTTTCCGTGGATCCACGGGGCATGTCATTGGGATGAGGAAGACCCATGGAGATATTGTCACATCTTCTCCAGGCCCAATGAACCAGTCGGCATCGTTGTGGAATGGTTAGCGAAGTAGAGTGAAGCAACATCCACGAGAACGCCAACAGAGGTAAACATACCAGTGCGTGACAAAGGCAAGAGAATGATTTTCGAAAACGCAGAGGTAGAACAACGCTGCAAGTTTAGAGCATACCCACTTGTGCATAAAGAAGCTTTGTAAATAGAGGCGAAGAGGCAACAACATAATAGGAGGACTGCGCAAAGGTAGAGAGAAAAATCGAAGATGGAGGAAACAATGAAGGAGTTGCGTGAGTTGAAGGAGCAACTCCGGAAGGAAAAGGAGTTGTGCATACATGACAAGGAAGTACAACAAGGATAGATACAGTAGGGGGTGCAACATGTACAAAAAAATGAAACTATGCCTGCACATGTAGTAGACTCATCCGAGCAGCTGGCACAAAGCAGATAGGGTGAGTAGTCGCAGGAGAAAGACTTCGCTCAAGAGATTGAACGAGTACTTGAGCGGATGGATACGGAGATGGAGCAACAATAGTTAGAGAAAGACATCAAACTCATGCCTTATCACCAAGAGGTCAACCAACCAGCTTCACCAGATCCAAAAGTAGAGAAAGTCCCAAGCAACCAAGGAGACACTGAGATCCTTGGAGACAATCCGGAAGAAGAGATGCACAACATATCATTTGACGAGTCACAACATAGAGTTGTGCAATTGCGCAAAGTGTCTACTCTGGATGACAGCACATCTCCTGTGTAGTTTGAGGGATGAGTGATCATATTTGATGTGTGTAAGCATCCAATAGCCTTGGTCGATGCTACCAGAGCATATGTTGAAGCCACTAGCTCAAGTGTTCGCTTCTTGATAACAGAGAACGCGTGAATGGCCAAGGAGTTACAAACGAACAAGCAGGAAGGAGAACTAGTTACAACATCCGCCCGAGCAGAGTTAAAGAAGGTGATACTAGATGAAGTATCATCCCTTGAGACAGTCATGTGGGTGTTGTATTCAAAGTTTGGTACTGTGCATAAGGCAGCTGTCCATCTCAAGGATTGGCGACAATGATTGCTAGGAGAGCACGTATCTTGTCAAACTTGAATATTTTTGTTGCTATATGCAAACATGGACAATGAGATACAAGGGAGCCCCGTTACACTTTCCCAAGATGATGAAGCCTAGAGCAGTCAAGCTGAAGGAACGCATCCAGAGTCATATCTAGAACTATGAAGAACTCCCACAACTCATCACTAGTTTGTAGGCTTCCCATGCATGTGTATTCATAAGCATGGATGTTGCTGTGCACGCACATGTGATCCAATATATTGGGATACTGACTAAGGCAAAGACAAAGGCACAAGTCCAACTGGATCTTGACTTGTACTTTGACGAGTTGATGTGCATAGCCACCAGCGTAGACTTAGAGATCAGTGCAGAAACCATGCATCAGTATGTCGATGGTCTGACCACACTTAAGACAATGATGCATATGTTATTAGACAAGTTGGACAGAGGAGCTAGAGCACTGTACCTGGATGCAACATAGGCAAGAGTTCGTTTCCAAAAAGATGTCACCATAGAGTACATGGACACCATTGAGGACTACTAGGCTTGGCATCAGTTCACCACCGTCGACCATTGTGAGGATGAACCACACTAGTTGGTTCGAAACGTGTCGACAAATGATTCTCTATGTGATTTTGCCAAATTTATTCTCACAATCACATTGTGAGGATATCAAAGAGCTGGTCTTCCCACAGTTTTCCGAGTCATAGTGATGTCTTGCATGGCTTTCTCAAGCCTATTTTGTATCACGTGGGTACATGTGTAGATTGTATGTAACGTCTTGTCAAGTGGAATTTCAAGTGTCGATAGTTTAATGTAACAATCATAGAGTAGTTGAAGAGTCATGAGGGTAAATGAACAATCACAAAGGGGAATGTCAAGGGTCACCCCATCGTTTTCTCTATATAGTCCCTCATAACTCATTGTAGAGGCTTTTGGTCAGCCAAGCTTTTGATAGGAGTATCTTAGAGAGAGCTTGGACAATATTGTAATGAGCCTTGGCTTCTCCACTGTGAAAAGCTAGTACATCTCTTTGGAGGAGTAGGTGGTAGTGGTTGTAATATTCCGCTATCGGGACTAGTGGTTGGTCATGGTTGTACTGTATGATTGGAACTTTCAATTCTTAATATAATAGAGCCAACACGTTTCATGTATATGTTGTTATTGTATTTCAGCTAACTTGTTTACTCTAATGATATATGTATCTGTTTGCTTACGCATGCATGTATGGACTGTTTGTATATAAGTATGTATGAATCTTACTTAAATGTGTTGTTGGTTTAACTATCACTTTGGATTGTTAGCTTACTTGCTTTCCAGTTTGTGATGCATCTTTTCTCGTGTGTTCCCTTCTTAGCTACGTGCTTTCACAGGTTTCCAAGGGGCACACTCACTTCACCCTTCGTTTGTTAGAACCATTCATGCACCTTCCTTGACTTGCTACATATGTCAAACCCTTGCTACCAACAAGGATATCTTACTTGCATCTGTGTGCAACCGCGGTCAAGGCGATATCGTATGAACCACTGCTGGGACTCCTACACCAAACGGTCTGAGGTCTAGTTGGGACTTCTTACCAAGGAGGTCCCCTAACATGTTGGCGAGTCGAGCACTGTCAAAATTTCTGGTGCTAGAAAGAGGTCCAAATGACAAGCTATGTCCTCTCATCCTGTTTTGAACCTTTGCACATCTATCATGGATTTTATTACAGTCATCCCTCCATGATGTATTTTGCATGCTGAACCTCTCAACACCACGAGGGATTTTTTTGATCTCTTGTTCGAATTCACGTATGATGGTGAAGGAAAAGTAGCCTTGCCTAAGCACTTAGAAGACTTCTATGTATTCTAGTTAAATTGGAAACTATGGCCAAACTCCATGTGGGTTGGCTTATTTCTGGCAGCTGATATTTTTATTGGATCCATCTCATCGAGAGGTGTAGGATTGATCCAAAGATCATCCGATTCCGATAAATATTTATGGAGATATGAATTTATTTTGTTTATGTAATTATTATCAAGCCAACCAACACTTATGTAGGCTCTAGAAGCCTAACCGACGTGTCTATTCAACCTCTACATTTTTAGTATAAATAAGAGAGGATTTGATGTCATTTATAACACACATTCTCCATGTGAACTCCTCCTCTCCACGTCTTGGGATTTTGGAGAAGGAGAAGACACAAAAAATAATACGTTGGATGCCCTAGCTGCAGTAGAAAGAGCAACAATCCATACGCTATAATGAAGGCCATCCACACGCTGTAATGGTGACCTTATCCACGCAACCATATGTTGAGATTCATGCAGCAATGAAATATATATACACTGCTCATTGGAAGACCTAGCTGCAAAATGATTCTCTAATCCTGCGCAGGTCAAGAAGACATTTATCTAAATGATGAATCTTCATATGTTGTTCAAGGAGACCAGATACGTTGGAAACCTTATACAGTATACACTGTTCATGGCTATAAATAATATATGCAGTCATGATCTGTTCATGGTTACGCAGGTCATAATCCAACGCAGTCATGGATCCTCTAAGATGTATTCATCTACAATCTGAACCCTAACATGCTGATACGCTGTATACGCTGATATATTTATGGTACGCTGATGCTGTAAACCCTAACACGCATATGAACGCAGTCAAGTAATGAAGGTTGTACATATGAAGGCAGTGATGTATTTATGAACACAGTCAAGGTAATGAAGGCAGTATACATGGAACGCAGTCACATGATGGAATGTTGTCAAGAAGGAACACGTTGTAATGTGAATGTAGTCACATTTATATATATGGAACGTAGCCGCTTTTATATATGGATCATATAAATCTCAGTTATATATGGAACAAGAATGCAGTTATATATAACTTGCATTCATATATGGAACACAACAACATTTATATATGGATCACAGTCATATATGAAATTGGAATGTAGTCACATATGGTCTCATATGCTGTCCAGAGGCTCCTTCCACAACAATAGATACATATACGCAGGCATGCAGTCACTCAGGTATATATTCAACGCAACCCATGCATATATATATCTCAGGCAATATATATATACACACAATAAATATATATATACACGCACAACTTCATTCAGGCAATATATATATATATCTATATATATATATATATTATATATATATATATAATATATATATATATATATATATATATATATATATATATATATAATATATATATAATATAATATATATATTATATATCATTATATATATATCAGTAATGGAAATGGATTACTGTAGATGACAACATGATTGTGTAGTTTGAGACTGCATGGAGGATTTTGGAACTATAGCCTAGTTGCTTTGCTAGGTTGCAAGCCATAGCAAGCAGCTAAGGTTGATAACAGTATTATAGCACTGCAACATGATGATGCATAGGCAGCATGATGACTATGATTCATATTAGCAGGGGCAGTATATGCACAGGAAGCATGATAACGATGGTGCGTGGGCAACATGAAGCATGAAGATGCATGATGTAGCATGATGGTGCTACACGGTAAGGTGCAATAGATGAACGAAATGGATAGGTGAAGTCATCACCTAGGAGATTCAGTTGAAGCAGAATATATTCAACTGATCTCATCATTATAGGAAATGATCTATGCTCAGATCGAGATAAGTCAAAGTGTTGACTTATGTTGTAAATGTATTCTCTCTCTCTCTCTCTCCTTCTCCGCTGAACTTTGAAGATAAAATAAGATTTTATCAAAGGGTTTCCCCGCACAATGTGGTGTTTGTCCCTGGCTTGTGCCACATCTTGTGTCCTCTTGTCTTGGTTTGTCTTCTGCGATTTATATTTATGTTCTATCTGCAGTTTACTTTATGTTGATGAGGAAAAGGAATTAAATAAATTGCTCTAGCATAGAACATACCTAATCTTAACATGGTAACAGAGCTGAGGTGAAGACAATGCCCAAGCAAGAGTGAAAGAGCAATCACCGAAGATAGTTGGGACAAGACAGAAGGATCAATGGGTTCCTCATAATTCACCTAGGGTGAAGTCGAAGCAGAGAATGTTATCAGAATGGCACAGTAGAAGTTTCTGATGGCCCATCTAAAGATCACTTCATTGGGAAGTTCAGGTGGAAGGAAAGGCAGATTCCTTATTAAAATAAGTTTGGTCATTATGCGAAGGAGTGTCCGAATGGAAGAGACACATCTCTTGATGAATATAACAATCATTTCTGGGACATATTCAATGATCAAAAGATTGACTGGTAATGCAGGTCATCAAGGAAATGGTCGACTCTTCCACGAAAGCAAGGAACCCTAGAATCTCTTTTATGTACCTGATCGCAAGAAGAACTTGATGTCCATCTCAGAAATGGAAGTCAAAGGTTACAAGATGGCACTTATCGATGGAAAGGTACGTGTTTGAAAATAGATCTTTCAAAGATGTTTTTGAGTTCAAGGTTGTATCAAGTTGCAGGAAGTCCACTGGGGACCATGTCCATTGACTCAGCACCGGAGGTCTATGAGTCAGATGGTGACTAGGATGCCTGAATTCAAAAAGGAGCAAGAAGGTACATGTCTGAGATGCACCGAAGGAAAATCTTATAAGGGGACCATTCCCCTCATGTAGCAGGTCCAGAGGCTTGGAACAACCCGAGGAGTTTGAGACTCATGATACAGGTGGAAGAAAGCCCTCTATGGCTTGAAGCAAAACACCTCAGGCGTAGTATGAGAGGATTGATAGCTATCTAATGCAGCTGAGATTCACTAGGAGTGAAACTGATCCAAACCATTACTCGAAGGTTGTGGATGATAAAACTCTCGTATCAACACCTATGTCTGACGTGCAGACCCTCTCATTTATAGGAGATGGAGGGAGTTGGATTCTGAATGTGGAAAGATAAGCTGCAAGCCTGTGACTACCTCAAGGATCTTAACTTTCAAGAAGTTATATGGTAGTGATGTTGGACTTGATTTGGGAAATGCCTCTGAGTTTCATAAACTCACTCGCATTGATGTTCTTGGAGAACCTCTGTCCAGACATATGTGTTGCAGTTAGCATGGTGAGCTCATATTTGGTTGAGCCTCAATGGACTGGTGCTAAGAATCTTCTAAGATATCTTCAGGGCATAATCTCTTATGGATTGAGATACACTGCCGGAAATATGAAACCACATGATTATTCGAATGATGAGTGGGCAGGCAGTGTGGAGGATCACTAGAGCACTTCTCAGTGCTATTTCTCTTTGGAATCTGCCTTGATATCCTAGATGAGCAGGAAGCAGAAGTCCGTGACTCTGAGCACCACCAAGGAAGAATACAATTGCTGCTTGTATGGCCTTCTGTGAGGCAGTCTGGTTGCTGAAGCTCTTCAGTGAGTTGTTTGTACACATGATGAATACCACTGTGATTCTCTGTGACAACCAGAGGTGGGATTCGATTATTGAAAAATCCCATATTCAATAATTGCTCCAGCAGGTAGACATCAGATACTGCCTTATCTAGGATATGGTAAGTCGATGAGCAAGGAGGCTCCATCGCATTAAGATGATGTACAGGTCGATACACTTTATCAGAGCCCCGTGTGATTTTCCCAACTACTTGGAGTCGTCAAGAAACCCTTGTTCAAGGGTCTTGCATGTTGCATACATTGAGCTCTGGGAGCTCTGGGGGGCTTACAGTTCTATTGGAGCAACATACGACCATAGGGTGACTCACCCTCCCCTGGTGGTGCACACTGGAACAAGATGATTCGCTCTCTTGTGGGACAAGATGATTCGCTCTCTTGTGGAGCAAGATGATTCGCTCTCCTGTGTAGCAGGGTGATTAATTCTCCTGCGAGGCCTGGATTGATGTGTTCTCCATGGCGGCTTGGATTGATGGGTTCTCCATGGCGATTGTAGCAGGATTGATGTGTTCTCTTGTGAGGACAGGATTGATTAAGTTCTCCTGTCGAGGCATCCTACCCATGCAGTCTGAGACTCATGAGAAGTACCTCTCATTTGATCAATGAGCAGGGAAATGAAGTTAGGGACCATAGTAGTACCGATGGACGCATCGTTGTATCTACTGTACTCCCTATGCTAGGATGACCTCAATTGATCTGGGATCAATGATACTGGTCTGGGACCAGTGGTAGGAGTTTTACATACTATGACGCTGACTTTGGGTTGGCTGAGACTGGTCTGGGATTAGTGGTACATACTCCGAGATTGACTTTGTGTCAGTGCAGGATTGGTCTGGGACCAGTGAGAGTCGTACATACTATGACGCTGACTTCGGGTCGGTTGAGACTGGTCTAGGACCAGTAGTACACTTTTTGAGCCTGCGATACTAGTCTGGGACCAGTGGTAGGAGTTGTACATACTATGACGCTGACTTCGGGTCAGCTGAGACTGGTCTGGGATCAGTGGTACATACTTCGAGACTAACTTTGTGTCAGTGCAGGACTGGTCTGGGACCAGTGAGAGTCGTACATACTATGACACTGACTTCGGGTCGGTTGAGACTGGTCTAGGACCAGTAGTACACTTTTTGAGCCTGCGATACTGGTCTGGGACCAGTGGTAGGAGTTGTACCTACTATGACACTGACTTCGGGTCGGTTGAGACTGGTCTGGGACTAGTGGTACATACTCCGAGACTGACTTTGTGTCAGTGTAGTAATGGTTTGGGACCAGTGAGAGTGGTACACACTATGATGCTAACTTCGGGTCGGTTGAGACTGGTCTAGGACCAGTAGTATGCTCTCTGAGACTGCGATACTGGTCTGGGACCAGTGGTAGGAGTGGTACTTACTATGAAGCTGACTTCGGGCCACTTGAGATTGGTTTGGGACCAGTGGTACACACTCTGAGACTGAATTCGGGTTAGTGGAGAATGATATGACTCATTCTCGATCAATTCTTCTTCTTCATAGTTCAGTAGAGCAGAGCAGAGCCAGTAGACCTGAGCAGAGCAGAGAAAAGCTAACAAAGCTGAGCTGAGCAGAGCCAACAGAGCTGAGTAGAGCAAAGAAGAGCTAGCAGAGCTGAGCTTAGTAGAGCAGAGTAGAGCTAGCAGAGCTGAGTAGAATAGAGCGGAGCTAGCAGAGCTATGCTTAGTAGAGCAGAGCCAGCAGAGCTGAGCAGAGCTAGCAGAATTGAGCTAAGTTGAGCAGAGTAGAGCCAGCAGAGCTAGGTAGAGTAGTGCAAGGAACTAATGGCAGAAATTGTACAGTTGTACATATGGATCAACAGATGGAGTTCTCCCTAGTTGAGAGGGAGTGTTAAATTGGAAACTAGGGCCAAACTCCATGTGGGTTGGCTTATTTCTAGCAACTGGTATTTTTATTGGATCCCTCTCGTCGAGAGGTGTAGGATTGATCCAAAGATCATCTGATTCCGATAAGTATTTATGGAGATATGAATTTATTTTGTTTATGTAATTATTATCAAGCCGACCAACACTTATGTAGGCTCTAGAAGCCCAACCGACATGTCTATTCAACCTCTACATTTTTAGTATAAATAAGAGAGGATTTGATGTCATTTAGAACATACATTCCCCATGTGAACTCCTCCTCTCCACGTCTTGGGTTTTTGGAGAAGGAGAAGACACAAAAAAGAATACGTTGGATGCCCTAGCTGCAGTAGAAAGAGCAGCAGTCCATATGCTATAATGAAGGCCATCCACACGCTGTAATGGTGACCTTATCCACGCAACCATACGTTGAGATGCACACAACAATGAAATATATATACACTGCTCATTGGAAGACCTAGCTGCAAAATGATGCTCTAATCCTGCGCAGGTCAAGAAGACATCTATCTAAATGATGAATCTTCATATGTTGTTCAAGGAGACCAGATACGTTTATATAGTATATGTTGTTCATGGCTATAAATAATATACGCAGTCATGATCTGTTCATGGTTATGCAAGTCATAATCCAACGCAGTCATGGATCCACTGAGATGTATTCATCTACAATCTGAACCTTAACACGCTGATACGCTGTATACACTGATATATTTATGGTACGCTGATGCTGTAAACCCTAACACGCATATGAACGTAGTCAAGTAATGAAGGCTGTACATATGAAGGCAATGATGTATTTATGAACGCAGTCAAGGTAATGAAGGCAGTATACATGGAACACATTCACATGATGGAATGTTGTCAAGGTAGAAGGAACACGTTGTAATGTGAACGCAGTCACATTTATATATATGGAACGTAGTCGCTTTTATATATGGATCATATAACTCTCAGTCATATATGGAATGGGAACGTAGTTATATATAACTTTCATTCATATATGGAACACAACGACATTTATATATGGATCGCAGTCATATATGAAATTGGAATGCAGTCACATCTGGTCTCATACGCTGTCCAGAGACTCCTTCCACAGAAATAGATACATATACGCAGGCACACAGTCACTCAGGTATATATTCAACACAGCCCAGGCATATATATATCTCAGGTAGTATATATATACACACAGTAAATATATATATACACACACAGCTTCATTCAGGCAATATATATATATATATACGCAGTAATGGAAACAGATTCTGTAGACGACAACATGATTGTGTAGTTTGAGACTGCATGGAGGATTTTGGAACTATAGCCTAGCTGCTTTGCTAGGCTGCAAGCCATAGCAAGCAGCTAAGGCTAATAAAAGTATTATAGTGCTGCAGCATGATGATGCACAGGCAGCATGATGACTATGATTCATACTAGCAAGGGCAGCGTATGCACAGGCAACATGATAACGATGATGCATGGGCAGCATGAAGCATGAAGATGCATGATGCAACATGATGGTGCTACATGGTAAGGTGCAGCAGATGAACGAAATGGATAGGTGAATTCGTCACCTAGGAGATTCAGTTGAAGCAAAATATCTTCAACTGATCTCATCATTATAGGAAACGATCTATGGTCAGATCCAGATAAGTCAAAGTGTTGACTTCTATTGTAAATGTATTCTCTCTCTCTCTTTCCTTCTCTGCTGAACTTTGAAGATAAAATAAGATTTGATCAAAGGGTTTCCCCACACATTGTGGGGTTTGTCCCTGGCTTGCGCCACATCTTGTGTCCTCTTGTCTTGGTTTGTCTTCTGCGATTTATATTTATGTTCTATCTGCAGTTTACTTTATGCTGATGAGGAAAAGAAATTAAATAAATTGCTCTAGCATAGAACATACCTAATCTTAACAATTCCTTAAGAATGTGGATGAGTTATGTGTAGAAGAGGTCAGCCTACTGCTTTCATACACTCTTCACGAATCTCCACAATGGTGGTGCTAGATTCTGCCTCCTGGAAACGTGCACTCACTTGAGTAGTTTTGTGATCTCATTGAATCTGCTTTCCATCATTTTGATCCAAAACCTCTTGAAAAAAAACTGTTACAAAAACCACATGAATCGCGTATGGAATTTGTGGGACTGCTTCCATGTGTTGCAGTTTCAAGCTCCGGAAAGTCAGATGAAATTCCAGTATCTCATTGAAAATCCACTTGATTTTTCATTTGGTTTTTTGGAAACACAAAGGATGAAATTTTCCTCTTCTCATCTACCCCTCTGTTTGATTCATCAGATCATGAGAATGTTGATGAAACCATTGATTTTTTTTTATGATAGATGTCGTGCTCTATTTACTCCCGTATTTGATGACGATGATGATTCTATCGTAAATGATTTTTCCAAGCCACCTGTTTATGATGATATATCTGTTGACGAAGTTGAAACCCCACAGACTGTAGAGGCACTTCAGCCTGAGTTGCTGGTTATGTTAGGCCCTCGCGATTCTGAGGTTGGTTTCACTACTAGTCAGGAAATTGTTAAAACACCCAAGGCTCCTCATCACTCATTTGTATGCATTGAAGATCAGTCTCACACATAGAGTATGCTTCCTCCACTCGAACTACATGATCCCATCACTAACGCCTTGGAGGAATCATACATAGCAAGCACACGTGCACGACGCAAGTTGTCTTTGTTTCTTTCATTTACTTTCATGTCACAGTCAAGAGCATGCGTATTCTTAACAGATGCATGCAGTGTCACACAACATCATGATAAGTCCACGGATTGCATGTCATGTACTTGCACTCACTTATGTTTTGTGGACATATTTAAGCTTAGAGTGTGTTTGTATTCATTGTTATATATTTCATGTTTGCTGGTTCACACAACTGTCTTGTTCGTGAACCATGCCTTCACCAACATGGGTTGACCAATGCGTCGGTGGTTGCATTGGAAGTATCACTTCACGTGAGCAGACCCATGCACTGTTAGCTTAGGATTAGGAGTAGTGTTTGCTTTTGGTTTGCTTGCTTGCATGTATGGTTGCTTCTTACTTTGCTTGTTTGTTTGTTTGCCTGCTTGTTTTCTTACCTGCTTTTCTTACACATCTACTTCTGCTTTTGCTTTGTTTTGTTGTTTGTTTTCTTGTTTACGTTCGTAGGTTAGTTTCACATGAAACTGTGTATGACTCTTGAAACACGTTGGGTAAAGTACAAGAGGACTTATGCAGTTATCAATACTTGGTTATCTATCATCATGCCTTTGCATGAAGAACTTGTTATCTTCATTCCATGATATGCTGATAGAAAATACGTATTGTTCGAAGTGAACCTTGGTGAAAACACAACACTTGTTCGCTAACTAGTGTCACCTACTCTAGTCGGTTGTTTTTGGGTTAACCCTTGTTAGCTCAGTCAAGTAAAGTAAGGTGAGGGGTAAAACCTTAACAAGCACGCCAAAGATACATAAACTACTTCTTTGAAAGAACAACCTCTTCTGCTCTCAATAAGTCATGATCCCTCTTCCACCTTTGAAATGAATAAGTACTATGCACAGTTATGAAAAATGAAAAAATGAAAAAAATGAAAAATTTTGAAAAAATGAAAAATGAATAAGGTGAAAGAAGAGAAAGGCTTCCTGCACAAAGGCTTCCCACACAAAGAGGTGATGCAAGTAACTCTGTTGGGGTACTGACCAGGCTCTCTCACAATGGAGTGATGCTTGTGTTCCTATGTGATTCTGCTGGGGTACTGTCCAGACCTGCTGGCAACAGAGCAACACTAGAGATGGAACTAAAACTCTGATGACCATAAAGCTTGTGCACCAATATACCCCTCATCCCCAATTGAAAAAACTGTGTTGTCTTGGCTTGGAATGTGTGTCAACTGACCAAGATCTTGGCAAATGCTACATCTTACAATCGAGCAAGTGTGGGAACCAAGATGAACAGAGCATTGAAAATACTTCTAGAGGTTTTAGAATTGATTTTCACGAACAAGGTCCATTCAGAGAAGTGGAGTTCTACTAGTGTGTCGCCAAGTGTTGTAGCGGCTACAACCACCCTCCAGAATTTTGCCTTAGCTTTGTTTTTTAGCCTCCCTACCAACCATCCTAGCAACATGTCTTGCACTGTCAAGTACATGAGCTTCATTGGTTTTTCAGCAGCTTTCCAGCCTGTGCATGATGGTTTGTTTTACTCCCTTTATAGGTGTTATCACTTAGAACTAAAAGTTTGATGCATATAATTGCCTGTCCTAGTTTGATGACAAAGGTTTGTGTTAAAGTTGATTTCATTTTATTATTCTCACTTAGGATTTGGAGTTTTAAAGGTTTTTAACTTAGATCATACTCCACTCCTATTGGTTCTCCTCCACTCATCATTATTCCATAGTCATATCTTGTGTTATCCGAGTCACCGTGTCTTTTAGTCATTTCGCAGCGTAATCTCATTTGTCCATTTTGCAGCGCAATCATGGTTTAGCATTTTCGCAGCGCATCATGATTAGGCAGTTTCGCAGCGCATCATTAAAATTATAACTAACAACGCTGCGAAATCATGGATTCGTGCATTTCGCAGCGAATCTTTCCCGAAATGTCAAGTCCGTAGGTGAGTCATCATTTGTGTCTATTCATGTCAGTTTTTGTACCTCTTGTATCATGTCTGAACGTTCATTTGCCACTACTCCACCAATAGACTATTGATACACACAAAAATATCATTCCCAAGAGATTTTACCATGCATAGACCTTAATGATGGTCGTAAGCGCTGCATGAGTGACCAAATTGCCTTATTATGTATTGAAGTGTTTCAATTTGAATTTCAAGTGAGGCTGATTTCAAGCGAGCCTGATTACAAGCGAGGCTGAATTTAAAAAGGAGCTGAATCATCATCCCGACCAGAGCTGTTGGAATTTGGGTGTGAAGATCTCAAAGGAGAAAATGGAGAGAAAAGAACACAGATCCGGTAAATGTCAGAGGAATGAACCTGAAGGCCTGGACATAGCGTTGAGGGATGAAGGCGTGAAGAAAGCGTTCAAAGATTCTGGGTGCTGGAACTTTTGCAAAAAACTACAAGGAGGACATGCATAGGTAACTAAGGAATTTGCACTAAACTTCACTGGTTTAAATTCAAAGATAGCCATGCTAGAAGTACAGGTTTCTCCAGAAACAATAGCTGCTGTAACAGAGATCCCAAGAGGACGAGAAGAATGGTTTATAAATTTTAAATTTGATATGATCATCATGTAAGGAATTTCATTGAATTAAAGGAAGAGTTTGAGCACAATCAGATAGATCAGCAGAACATGCTAATAGAGTCAAAAGAAAGTTCTGAAGTCTTACAGTTACAAAACAATTTAATCCCTAAAGGCCTCAATCCCTTGGAAAAATTATTTGATCAAAATGATGTGTTCAAAGCACCAAGATTACAAGCTAATGAGGAGGAAGTAAAAAACTGTAATTTAGGTGACTCAGTCATGCCTAAAATAGTCAAGATTTCAAAGTTCCTTTCAGCGGATATGAAGATCAAATATATTGAGATGATGAAAAGATTCATTGATGTTTTTGCATGGAGCTATGCTGATTTGAAGCAATATGATTCTTCAATCATACAACATACCATCCCTATTAAGTAGAATGAGAAGCCTTTTAAGCAGAAGCTAAGAAGGATTAATCCTCTTTTGATGCCACTGATTGAAAAATAAGTGAAAAAGCTTTTTGATGCCAAAATTATTGTTCCAATTAGATTCTCAAATTGGCTTGCTAACTTGGTTCCAGTTAGAAAAAGAATGGGGAGATCAGAATTTGTATAGACTTCAGGAACTTAAATAAAGCTTCATTGAAAGATAATTACCCTCTCCCCAAAATGGATTTTATTCTGCAAAACATTGTTGGTTCACAAAGGATGTCTATGCTTGATGGCTTCTCAGGGTACAATCAGATTCTTGTCCACCCAGATGATCAGGAGAAGACAACTTTCACTACACCATGGGGAACATTCATGTATGCAAAAATGCCCTTTGGCCTCATGAATGCAAGAGCAACTTTCCAGAGAGCAATGGATATTGCTTTTGCTGAAGAAAAGGACAAATTAGTGGTGGTTTATCTTGATGATATCACAATTTTTTCAAAGAAGGAAGAAGATCACTTAAAGCACCTTGAAAGGGTCCTATTGAAGTGTAGGAGGTTTGGTATTTCTCTAAACCCAACCAAAAGTATTTTTGCTTTAACTTCTGGCAACTGCTTGGACATATTATTTCTGAAGAGGGAATTAGGATTGATCCTAATAGATTTAGTGCAATTCAAAAGTTAGATTTACCAAGGAGTAAGAAGGAGATTCAATCTTTTCTTGGGAAAGTTAACTTTGTTAGAAGATTCATTCCTAACTTTGCTGAAGTGGTTAAGAACATAACAAAGATGTTAAATAAAGGAGCAGATTTTAAATGGACAGCTGAAGCAAAGAAATCATTTGAAGAGATCAAGAAAGCACTTACTCAAGCAAAAATGTTATCTCAAAATCAGACCCTGGAAGGCTGCAAACCAGGAAGACTTCAAGTAACTATTTCAAAACAATCTTTTGACTAAGGCTTAGCCTCCTTAGCCTGAGAGGGCTCTCT
>APFE030031042.1:8003-28603 GCA_000404065.3 Pinus taeda | reverse complement strand
TAAGAGAGCTTCATATTCTGCCATATTGTTGGTGCACCTGAAGTTTAATCTATAGGCTCGGCCCTCTGCATGATTGTTTTGTTTGTTATGTATCCAAACCCCTGCTCCTTCCCCTAATTTGTTGATTGACCCATCGAATTCAAGAAACCAGAGGACTTCTTGATTAAGGGAAGAATTGTCAACTATTTTGGGACTTGGCATCAACAACTTGAGATTTTGGCTTACATTTGGTTTGTCTTCTTGAACAGTTTTGTTTATTGATTTCTCAACCATTATTTCTAGAACAGCAGTTTCTTCATTCATATGCCGATCTTGTTTGAGTGTCTGGGTTTCTTCATCACTTGTGGGACTTGTATTATCATTGAAGAGAATATAGGAGTCTATGTCAGAATGGACAGCATATATGGGAAAGTTTTTAGGCTTTTCTTCACTGCTGACCATGTATTTCATAAGTGACTCTCTATATAGACTCTTGGGTTGACCAAAGACTGAGATGGTGGCATATAACATGTCTAATTGTAGGGAACCTTAGAGTTTAGCCCCCCATGATCTTGATAACAGCATTCCATATTTGGGTGGGATATCAGCAACTACAACATCCATTAGAATTGTTTTATTTAGGTACTGGACCAGTGACACACAAAGATCTTTTATTAAGCCTAAACATTTGACTTGGCAGGAGTCAAACGAAAATAGGTCCTTATAAGGTCTTGTAATGTCCAGGTTGAGTCTCTCCATCACTGACTTAGGCATAAGGTTGTGAGAGGCGCCTAAATCAAACATTGCATTATGTAGTATTTTATCATGAATATGCAAGCTGACATAGAAAGGTAAGATCCCTGTAACTGCTGCCTTTCCATCAACCTCTGGACCAAAAATCAATTCTGGGGTATCATCTAACACATTGACATTATCTTTATTATGAGTTAGTTGAAGAGAGTTCTTGATTTGTTGTTTGTAGATGTCATACTTGGCTAATTCTAAAAGAGGAATAGCTATTTTCAATTTTCCAATTTCAGCTTCTAGGTCAAATGGTCTTTCAGTTTGGATCTTGGTATTGTGGGTGACAGTATTTTCCTTGTTTATTGAGTTTTCCTCTTGATTTTTGTCTTGATCATGAGACTTATCCTTTTTACTCATCTCTTGAGGAGTAGTATTTGGATTGGGCTACAAAGGTGGTGAAACCATTGGCTTTTGTTTTGAGGGGAATAGTTCAGTTATTTCTTCAATGGTTATTTCATTTGTAACTGAATCAGTTTTGTCCTGTGGTTCTGTAACTATGGATTTTTTAGGCTGCAGGCTATATTTTGCTTTTTCAGGCTGTGTTACATTTATAGTTCTGCTTCTTAGCTTGTATTGCTTGTGAACTTCATAAACGGTTGTGTCATAACCTTGTTTAAAGTCAAATGACTCACCTGACCTAGTTTGGAACTGCTTAATGTCATCATCCTTATGATCTTCTTGACTCAGGAAAACTTGCTGCTCATCATTCAGGCCCATCAGGTTAATGTGGGTGTCATCTACTTGCTCATTTGAAGTGGATGCTTCAGTATAGTTTTCCTGGAACGGAGGTCTTATCTCTGGATCAAAACTGGCCTTGCCAACGTTTGGGTTTTGATTTCTCCTAAAATTGGGATTCTTGATAGGGTTATTTTGTGGTGCTTCCCATGATGACTTTCTCTCAAGTGATTCTACTCTATCACCCAACCTCTTCATACTAGTGAGTATTGCATCCAGTTTCTGATCAAAGGCTGAGGGTTCTTCTTTGAAGGTGGTTCTCTTTTCCAATCTTGCCCTGTTTCTTTTGGCAATTAGGTTAGCCTCTACTGTGACAGCAACTTTTTGGGCATCTTCAAGGGTTTCAAGGGCTCTTTCCTTTAACTGATATGCCATATCAGGGTCAAAACCATCAGGAAATTTGTACAAAGCTAAATCGGGAGGAGGTCTTAAATTCTGTGGTATTGCGTTATATACATTGTTGAATCTTGCACATTACTCCAAAACGGTCTCTTAAGGACCTCATTTGATTGTATCATATTCACCCAGTATGTGCAAGGGATCTTTCTTTTTTTCCCATCTGTTAGTAAAGGCTTGATAAAGCTCATCAAGAGTTGTTATGGTATTTACAGCAAGTGATCTAAACTAGGTTCTTACATCCCCTGTCAGGCTCTGAAAAAAAATTCTCATTCTCACACTGTCATCATCTATTTCATAGTTCTCAAAATGATCTTGCATCCTTTTGGCATGCTGAATAGCCGTGAAAGGGCCAGTGGAGTCAAAATATGAGATTTTGGATTGGTAGTCCTGAGGTAGAGCTGCAACATTACCAGGTAACTGCAGGGGCGCATATCTATTAGCCATATTTGCAGGGTTTATAGGATTAACAGGGATAAACAAGACAACAGGAACGATTAGTACAACAGGGGTAATAGGTATGGCAGAAACTAAAGTGTTGGTCAAGGGAATATGTGCAGTGGATGAAGGTGTGAAAGGATGGCTTTGCGATGTAGATGGTGAACTAGGGGAATCAGGGGTAGACCGGAATAGAACCTTGATTGGAGTAGGAACAGGGTTAGGGTAAACTGTCTCAGGACTCAAATCAGTAGGATTTTCCTGCCCTTGCTGCTTCCTAATGATTTTAGGGATTGTGTTAGGGTTTTCAAAAACAGTTGGTGGATTGGGGTCAGGATTTGACCTTGTATACCGTGGATTCTTCTTAGGAGCCAGCTTCTGAACTTGTTTTTTGAGTATTTTTTGGAATTTTATTGTATCTGCAAGGACCAGACAAGATTTTGGAATGGTTGTGTATATCTCAAAGCTAACATGAAGATAGACTGAAGTAGCTTTTATCTAAACTTGTTAAGTAAAACAGAAACAGTTTTGAAGGCTTCCTGGCTGACATTCAGGCTTCATCTGTAGCTTTAGGAAATATACAGCAATTAGAAAATCCTGAGGAAGTCCCCCGTGGAGTCGCCATTTATGTTAACACCCAGGTTGTTCCCTATGACTCCCAAGGGAATACGGCCGGGGTAACCACAAACCAAGCTTTGGAGTATAGGTCCTAGCCTACCTATAATCAGAGAGGGCTCTCTCTTTAAGTTTTAGCTCTGTTTTGTGAAAATTTTAGGCTAGTTATAAGTTTCAGTTTTTTTTTTGAGACTTTGGTTGTGAACTGCTGTTGTGAGAATGGCATGAAATGTGTGAAAGATGCTAGTCCATTGGGCATATGGAGTCAGAAATCTGAGACAGTCCTGGTGCTTGTGATGGAGAAAATTTTACTGCAAGGCTAGATGGCTATTCTTAATATAAATTCAGATTAGTGAGTGAAACAGTGGGAAATGGAATTACGGACAGTGTGATAACAATTTGAACAACAATTTATACTTAGTAGCATACATGAATTACTAAATAGTAACTGTGAAATATACAGGGTTTATTGGAGCAGTTAAGAATTCCAATTAAACAACTGAAGTCATAGAAAACATTTATAGTAAAGACAGATTGAGATCAGAGTGTCTCCATGGACAAATCCTGAGCTATTCGTTTTCTTTCTTCCTAGATTTAGAATGACATATGAGAGATGTGAGTTAAACAAATAATAAAACATTAACAGAGATAGAGAACACTTATTATATTAAGCCATAGCACTAGAATCATGTAGCATTCAATAGTTCCAAGACATCATGCATCAGTAAGACCCAATTCCTGTAAACTCCAAGCTTTGTTTATATCATCCTTCCAGAAATTACAGCTGAGTTCTCCTTTTTTAACAAGAAACAACAACCCCTGCAAGCTTATGCAAGGGGGAATATATACAATCGGTTTTTACAAAATATCTGAACCACTGAGTCACTTGATAAATTAAATACGCTCACCAACTTTACAAAATAGCAGATAAGGAAGTTATTGCTACCCTAAATATAAAATAAATAGTCTTTAATTTTGTTAGAAATCTTCTTGACCTTTGGAGGCCACTGAGTCGGTTGAGCGTTCTGCATTAATGCTGAATGATGTGTCTTTATGCTTTGTCATGCTGTAGCTTTCTCGGCCCTGTTACCTGTAGTTCTCAGTGTTGCTTTTAGTGGCCGAATCTTCCTGCTGAGTTGGCTCATTCCACTCTTCTCCAGTCATAGTGTATGCATCACATTTTCTGAACATGATGACTTATGTTTTTTGATGAAAAAACTTTGATGAAAGCCTCCTGTTTACAACAACAACTGTATCATTCTGGTCCACCACTCCTGTGTAGGCAATTGATGTCTGAAAATTGCATCTAAGGTTTCATCTGCCTCTGTGTATTTGTAGAAGTTTGGAGGCACTTCAAACAAATGTCTGATCTCATTCATAATAAAAAATAAGTTCTCTACTCTGTCATAGAGACTTTGCCCAGATGCTAGCCTTGTTACCTCTGAAGTACTTGATCCTTGAGGGATCTGATTGGTGGCAAATGTGTTCACCCTTTTTGCATAATTCTCATGTGATAGTAGTCTCCCTGCATTGTTCAGCAAGCCAGGAAGACCTCTGCCCTGTAATGCTGCAAACTTATCCATGAATCTGTTGACTTTTGTTTGCATGTCCTCGCTTCTTCTATCCAATGTTTGTACCATGCTTTTCAATGTGAGGGCCCTCTTTATCAGCTGGATGGTTTCAGTTATGTTGGAGATTCCTATTACTGCCAGCTGAGGACCTGTTCGGTTGTTAAGAACGTTGATCATTCTGTTGGCTATCTCAGGCATACTGCCTAGAGATGCCCTTGCTCTATGGACTTCCTTCTGTGCTTTGCCTATGAGCTCCCTCCAATTTGCTCATGGTAGTCTCCAAATATAGAACTGGCCAACTGATCTGTTATTGATTGGCCAATGTTGGCCCACAAAACTGTCTTGACCTCAGCCACCACGTTGTCAAGGGTGAGCTCTTTCTCTAGCTCCTTTATCTTCTCTTTGAGAGCTTTTATTTCTCTCCCTTTTTCAGCTACATTCTGCTTGGATTTGTCATATTTTTCATTTAGCTTAGCTAAATTCTCCTTTGCTTCATTTAGCTCTGTCATCTGGGCTTCTAGGATCTTGATTTCACTCATCAACTTCTGCATATCAAGGCTCGAAGCCCGCTCTGAGGTTGGTGTTGGTGATGATGTTGATGGAGCTGTCTGCCCTGTGGGAGGAGTAGTAGTCTGTGGGGGCTCCTCAAGGTTTATGTTCTCTGGAGGGGGCTGAGAAGTTTGACCTCCTTCTTTCTGCTGTAGGGCTACCTGCAGTGCAGCCTCTGTCTCTTTCAGCTTCCCTTGTGTTTGCACTAGCTGCTTGTGCAGTGCTACCAGCAATGTTGCTACATCCTGGTCCTGTCTTTGCTGGGCAACCTCTTCTGTTTGAGGGTGAAGGGTTGCTGGGATTTTAATCAATCTTTCTTAGATGCTGTAAGGGTCTGCATCTCTCATGTTTTTCAGCAGCGTTTGTATAGCTTTGGATCCTTGGGTCATGCCCAAGCTCTAATGATTATAATCCTCCAAAGACCCTGATCCTGTTGTCTTTTGGGCCTGAGAGGAATGCCTTCTCCAACTCAGTTGGGGCAGCTGTATTGTTCGGCTTTTTCCAACCTATTTCGCCAATAAGGTTTTATCTGCCCAGTGTTGAATATACCATCCACCCGTTTTGCTTGTGAAGTTTATTGGTATAGGGTGGATGTCTTGGCAAGAAACCTCAAGGTTGGTTTCTTAATATAAGTCTGCAGCTGACATGGGCTGCAACATGGTGGCATGAAAAGGACTCATGGTCATTTTCCCTTTTGTTTATGTCGTGGCTGACATAAGCCTCTGCTGATTGGTAGGGGCCATCTTAAGCAACTGGTTGTAGATCTGGAGCTTGAGTGGCTCATTTCTCCTTTTAATGTCGATGAATTGTTGCTTGATGCCTATCTCAGCTCTCTTTTGCTGAATTGAGGAGCTGACCTCTCCTCCAAGGGTTCTTTCTTGTTCCTGCTGAAAGGAACTGACAGATGCCTCCATGCTCGATGGGCCCATGCCCAATGATTGCCCAATAGGCATTTCTTCGTCGGAGAGGGGATTCATTCTCTACCTTTTCTCCCCTTGATTTGTGGATGTGGTGAGGGGAGTCTCCTGCTCTCTATCCCTCTTCTTTCCCTTTTCTTCTTTCTGTGGAGTTTGCAGCACTAAGGCCTCCACTGTCTTTTCTTACCTAGGAGGCACATTCTCTTGGGCTTGTTTCTTAGTGGATATTGGGGCTTCAGCTATTTTTTCTTGCTGTATTGGCTGCCCCTCTTTTTGCCTTTTTTCTTGTTGTTCTACTTGCTTTTCTGCTTGTTGTTCTGCTATAGGAGGTGGCTGTTCCTGCTCCATCTGCTTCCCTTTATCCTTACTTGATTCCTGTTGAACAGTTTTGGTTGCTTGCTGCTGGGCTGTAGAGGATGAGGCAGCTGCTCCAAGTTGCCTTTGATAGGAAGAGGAAACCTGCCCACAAGTTTCCAAGTCAGCCTCTTTCTCAATATTCTTTGCTTCTCTTTGTAGCATTTGCTCTCTAGTCATTGGCTCTTCTAGAGTGCCCTCTTTCCAGCTTAATGAATTGGCATATTTCTCAATATGAGGCAATCTCACGTGAGCATAGCCACCTAATTTGTATTTTACCCTCCTGAGGGAAATGAAATGATTAGGGTCATAAGGTACCCATTGGAAACTAGTTTGCAGTTTGAGGGTCTCTAGGATCAAATCTGCTTCCTTCCATCCTTCCTCCCTTTTGTTGTATAGAAATGGGCCTAGCTGGTTCATAGGGACATATCTTGGCAGCTTATAAGGGTTCAACTCACAGCCATATATTCTGATCACTGTATGGTGTTGGTAAAAGTACCAATCACCAATGTTGTAGGCCTTTGAGAGGTGAAGAATCCTTTGCATCTCATCTGTCAATCTGGGAGGAGGGACACTCAATAACAAGGTCATAGCTGGATGGATAAAAAGGTCTATGAATTCACAGTAGGTGTAAGGCGAAAAAGATACATGATGAAAGACTGAAGACCAAAACACTACAGACTTTGGGTTTCCCTGGGCATTTAGCTTCTTGAGAGGAACAGGGAAAGCATCGGGCTGATAAAATAAGAACAAGTGATAGATGTACCTAGTGTATTTAAACACCTTTTCCCTTTCTAGATTCATCAATTGTTCATGAATCTTATTGGCAATGTATGTAGTAAAATCATAGTGCGCAACAGGAGGCGTTCCAGGGGAGAATATGGACAACATGGCCATAATGGTTTCATCAACATCCTCATGTGACCCATAACCCAGGATGTAACTGATCAAATCCACAAGAATTTTGCCCAGCTCATTGAGATATTGATATCCTATAGGAGGGGTTCCCACAGCTTCAAATTTTGGCTGAACAAATAACTGATTAATCTTGATGATCTGAGCACTGGACAACTTGCTCCCTTTCTTTAGCAAGTCATTGATGGAGAGAGGAGTTAGGGGCTTTGCAGTGTGAAAGTGTAACATCTCATTAATGGCCTCAGGGGTGATATGGAACAATACTAAGCCTGAGGGTCTGAGAACAACTCTTTGACATGGATCATAGCTGGAACGACATTGATTTATCAAGTCTGGGAGGACATTGACTTGAGGGAGATTGTAAATGGGCAGGTTGGAGTCCCAAATCCCTAAGATATCAGCTCCACTGAGATATTGGGCTTTAACTCATTCTGCAGGTGAATATAAATTTGGAAAACTCATTGGGCCAGATGAGGTCATCATCTGGTAAATTCTATCAACCTCATGCCTTCCACTCTAGCTCTCTGTGTGGGGCATTCAGAAGTTGAATATTCAGGGCTACTGGTGTTTCCATGGTTAAGTAGTACTTATGACTTGTACTAGAACTGGTTTCAGTGGGCAGAACAACACAGAGGGGTATTTTTGCAAAAGTAAGGCAAATTGTAAGGGAAAATGGGGTAAACTGTGTTGATAATAGTGTAAAATGCTCAAAAGAGAGTTAAATGAGCAAATGCAGGGACTAATAGCACTGTTTTCCCAGTGAATTAGTGCAGCTCAGGTTTTAAGTCCACGAATGCGCAGACTGGCTGTGAATTTAGGAAAATGTGACTAAATGTGGGCTCAGCAGGTGAATTTCGACCTTACAATTGAAAACGAATGCTGGTCACCGGGGATTTGCTGGTAAATACAAGGTTCCTCACTCTTTTTAATTCAGTTTTGGAGAATTATGAACACAACCAAGCGCGGAGCGGATGCTTTGGATAAATACCTGGTGAATTGCCGGCAATGGTCACAAATGTAGGTGGGTTGAAGGCGCCAACGGTCTTCGGGTCGATTTTTGCAGGTTGGCGATGGATGGTCGTAATTTGCATGCAGAGGTGAGCAACAGTCTTTTTGGAAAAAGTGACAAAAAACACGAATTTTGGCTAAAATATGGACTTTTTGGGTTGTTGGCGCTTTTTTTGGATGACGTCAGGATGACGTCATCAGGTGGGGTCAGGGTCGGGTGATGTCAACATGACGTCATCGAGTGACGTGGCAGCCTGTGAGTGGTCCACGGGGATTGCATAGGTGGCGAACATGTTGGAGCGCTGGCAGGCGGGGGTGCTGACAAGGCACCGAGTCAAACTGACGTGGGCATGATGTAGCAGTGACGTGGGCAGGCGGTAAAGCACAAGCGGTAAGTGGTTTTTCTCGGACTGCTCTGGATATGGTCATGGTATTGTCAGAGGGCGGCTCGAGAAAATATGGGGGTGACGTGTGGCAGAGGCCTGACGTCACCCTTTGACAGTTTCTCGGGCGGTAAGGTTCGGTGATCGGGGCCCGTCCGATATGATGGGTTGATGAGATGCAAGGACAACACGGAATGCGGGGCAAATAAAATATTATTATTTTCTGAAATGTGTGCCCGATGGAACATTATAAAAAGTGGGTTTTTATGGTTTTTTGCAGAGTTACGTGTTAAAATGGGATTTTAAACAGGTTTATTTACAAAGAGGGTTTAGGTTTTTAATCCAAGCAAATCCCGAATTAATCCCAAGATTAATTTTCCAGTGCTCTTTGGGTCGCGCTCAATGTTTTAGCGTTTGAAAACATTCAAAACGATACATAGAGCTATAATGCTCGGGGAAGGGGATATATAGATATTTTGTGTTTTTTGCCAAATTTACATAGTAATAGGGGGAATAGGGGTAATAAGGAGTTAAATAGTGATAAATTAGTATTTAATATGAGTGAAAAAAGGATTGAGGGGGGTAAAATAACTAAAGCTGTTATTATTGAAATCAACTAGTTTTTAGGAAAGTAGGATGCAAAAATGAAAAGAATTTTTACACAAGAAATTTGTGGCTCTTTAAGAAACACAGAACCCAACAAAAGACTTTGACTTCTTTCATGAACATAGGTGGCATAGGGATGTTAGCCATGAATGTGATGGGGGGTAATCTGGAAGTTAGACATGCTTCATTAAGCTGCTGTAAGACTGCTGAAATAGGAAATCTGCACTGGCACCATGTTTTTACCTTTGCTTAGGCCAGTGAAATGCCATAAAGCATGCTTTCTGCAACCCCATCTACCTACCCAATCTATTGCCTAGAATTTTTTGTTACTCCAAGGAGGGTGCACTTAGACTTGCAAACTCTTCTGTGCCTTTTCTTTTCCTTTGGCTTTTTCTTTTGATTTTCTATTTAAAACTACCCTTATTGCTTCCAAGGCCCCAGATTAAGCAGTTGGGAACCTTCATTCTCTACCTATCTACTTTACCTGCCAAGATTGAGCTGCTTGGACAGATTTCTTTCTCTAATCTACAACAAAAATTGAAACATGGCATGACCCAGATTAGGCTGTTGGATCACCCATTCAGAAGTAGGGCAACATCAACCAAATGTAAGTATATTTCTTCCACAAGAATATGAGATCTTTGTATCACCAAAGTAGATCATATTGGAACTTCCCCTGCCAATCATGAAAAATGAAACCTATTGGTATAGGTAGCTAACATCATGCTCAGATTTAGTTGATAGGTTGTTAACAGAAAAATCTTCAAGAAAAGGGCCATCAAACATCTGTGGTTTCACCTCTCCCTCAGTGGGATCAGGAGCTGTGACTAGGATGACTTTGCTGCCCAGAAAAACATTGATTTTGCTTTGTCATCCAATCACTAGTGTTTGATTTTCATGTGTAGAAGTTGGTTACAAGTTCAGAATTTCATTTTCTTAGTTGCATGAGTTAAAATACATGGTTTCATTGCAGGTCACACTTCTGTTCATTCTCTTTATTGACAGCTAGCAAATTAGGTCAACGTAACTAGGTCTTTGAATTTACAAGTCTTTGTTGGTTCAGATTGGAAAAACGACTTGCAGAGCACCTGTACCACTCCTTCATATGCTTATTCTTCATCAGCGCCATCCACTCCACCCTCTACTTAGAATCCTTACTTCACGTTTGCCACATTTTCTCACATAACCCTAGTTTTTGTGCAATTATTGCCTTAGCCATCTTCAAGCCAAGTCAGCCTTCTACACCTTCTCCCCACTCCACCCACCAGTCCTTAGGCCATTTTTAGACCCCTATCCTACCTCTATATCCATCCATGCACCTTCCCTCACTCATCCACCTCCTAAAAACCGACTTCCAAGTTTCCTATAGAAATTCTGGAGTTTCCTGTAGAAATCCTGAAGTTTCCTGTAGAACCCCTGCAGACTTCCTGTAGAAGCTCACAAGTGAGGTATCCTGATAACCAAACCTTGTGAGACTCTGGGGAAGAGTGTCAGGGACTCCTTAGACCCCCTCTGAACCTTCCCAACCTTTTCCAAGCATTCCTCCTCCTTGATCCACCTCTGCACAGTTAAATTACATGCATGATAATTGTGACAACTTATTCAAAAATACAAAAACATGGTTCTTTCAGATTCTACTGTAGTCATAGCTTAGATACATGCATTTCATCTTCTTAGAAGTCAATGGTATCTCATTCAGTAGCTTGCATCTTCCTTCTTGCATCAGTAGGACTAGCTGGTAGAATTAGGGTTTGCTAGGGTTTGAGTCTCTTTTTGGCTTTCAGTTTCTTTTCGCAAATAGATTAGCTTCCTTCGAGTTAGCTTTCATCCATCAATTAAAAACCTTCTTCTAAGAGCTCATAGAAGTTGGCTTAAGCCCCTAGCCGACTTGTGCCAGCTGACCAAGTGACAGTTGCGGCAAGAGCTAGTACTTGTGCATACAGCACCGTCGCTTCCAAGTTTGTTACGAACTATCGGGTTGATAAAATTAAAGAAGGGAGTCCCTGGAGTTGCAGCATTATTGGTGCAATACTGGGGCCCACCATCTTTTTGGCGTCGTTGCCGGGGAAGCGTCAGAGTATTGGTGATTGCTGTTATTCTTCTATTTTCTAATACAACCTTCCGCTAAGTAGTTTATTTCATTTCCATTTTGCAATTTCATTTCCGCAAAAGTAGAGTAGACATTTCTTGCTTTCCTAGATTAGCATTTCAATTCCGCAATTTCAATTCTGCAAGCGAGATTAGCATTTCGTTTTTGTAATTTCCATTCTGCAACGTAACTTATCATTTCATTCCTGCAATTTCATTTGAGCAAAATAGATTAGTCCTTTCCTGCTTTCATTTCAATTCCGCATTTTCATTTCATTAAGATAGTTAGTTGCAATTCGATCTATTTTAGTTTTGCAGATGTACAAGAAGAAAAATACAAAAATCAATTAAAAAGATTTTCTTTCATGCCTTGTAGGAGTAGAGATAATTCAAAAAAATGATTGCACAACACCCCCCACTGCTTCACACAGCCAACCTTCTCTCTTCTTCAATGGTTGTGATTAAGAAGAACCCCTGGGCGGACATCAAGGAATATTTAAAGAACCTCTAGGGGAGGAGAAAAAATTCCACTGTAGCAAATGGCTACAAGCAGAAATGTTTGGAGCAGTGCATTTTCCGAGAATGAATTTGCAAATCATATGGAAGATTTCAAGAGTGATATGAGGCAATTTCTTGCCATGCAACTGGATACCTTACAGATCCAAAAGAAGCAAGAGGAAGCCAGGAGGGCTTTGGTCATCTTTTGTCCCAGGTGCACTAGAAAGCATCCTAGGAACAAATGTCCATTGTACTCCATAGAAGTGTGTTTTGTCTGTGAAGAATACCATCCTACAGATCAATGCCCTTCCTTGCCTGGAGTCAAAGCTGCATATCAAAGGGCCAAAGAAGTCACTGAACCACACTATTTCATCAACCAAAGGAGGTCACATGGACCCATAACTTACCAGCAGGAACTGCAAGGGACATTCGAGACCTATTACAACCCCTATCAAGCCACTTTGGTACCTTCTTGGGGTCCCCCTACTCATCCTTCCTCGTTCACACCTCCTCCTTGTTCCTTCACAGATCCATATTATGCTCCTCCAGTTGCTCATTTGTTTCACTCTTATGCTCAACCACAGCCTCAGTGGAATGCACCTCATCAGCGGTGGAGGCCCCAGTACAACACTCCTTTCACTCATTTTCCTCCACCACTTGCTCATCCACAACCATCGCCTCCTGCTCCACTAAGGCAACCCCAAATGCCTGCCCCACCACAACCCCATCCACATCCATCTCAAATATACACCTCCACTCAGCTACCCGTACCACCATTTCCAAACTCACATATTGGAATAGCTCAACCCAATTGCAAAGTTGAGGCACAACATTTCCAAATGACTCCTCTTGAGCTCAATGATCTTCACCATAGCTTAGGAAGAGTATTGCAAAAAAGAGATTATCTTGAAAGTATTGAAGGACCACATCCAGTAAAACAAGATTCAAAAGAGGATAGCAAAGAACCATGGGCTGCACTTGATGAAGATAAGACATCAAAATCAGAGATTGAGAGTGCTCCCTCATGGTTACCATCAAATCCTCCATGTATTCAAGAGAAAGATCAGCAAAAAGAGGAAGATGAGAAAGTCATGGTAGAAGGTGACATGGAACATGATCCAGATCAGCCAAAGGACCAAGGATATCAAAGCTACATTGAGATATGGTTTCAGAGGGTCACTAAGTTGCAGCAGTACTCTCTTCTTCAGCAATGTTTGATCCCTTCAAAGTCAAATAATTTGGTCTCTGAAATCCAGATAGCTCTCAAAGCATGCATTTCAAGCCATTACATCATTTTGTCTCTAATCTCGATGTGCACATGGCTCCATTGGAAGTATTCTTATACTTGAGAATGATTTTGTTTTTCAAGTAGGGTAGGTAGAAAAAAAAAAAAAATGAAAAATGGAAATAAGAGGAAAAATCTAAGGTGAAAACCTCCTCGAAGGCGCCTTAGATTGGCTCATTGATTGAAAACCTCCATGAGGCAGTCAATGGGTTGGAAAAAATAGAAAATAAAAAAGAATAAGATCTCTGGGTGAAAACCTCCCTTGGAGGTGCCCAGGGCAGGCAATTAGGGTGAAAACCTCCATGAGGCGCCCTAGTTATTTTTCAAAAAAAAAAAAGAGAAAAAGAAAAAGAAAAATAAACCTAATTTGCATTGAATAATTGCAGGTTGCAGCAAAGACGTTGCAGGTCAGGAGGATCACTCAAAACAAAGACAAAGGAAGTTATATGCCTTCTACAGGAAGTTCTGTGTCTTCTACAGGAAGTTCTGTGTCTTCTACAGGAAGCCTACAAACGAGCCAAAATTGATCTCTGAAGAGGACCTGAAGGCTGGGAATCTATCCATGAGGCCTGCAAGCATCCATGTTTCCATCCCTCACCCTTCTCCATCATTTTTTCCATATCATTGTGCTTCTTTCATCAAAACTGTGTTTTCTACAGGAAGTTTTGAATTTCTACAGGAAACATCATGTAGAACCTTTGGATGAACCAAATTCAATTTTAAAAGGGAATCTGATGGTGGGAATCTGTTGGTTAGGCTTGCAAGCACCTCTGTGTCCACCCCTCGCCTTTCTCCATCATTTTTCCACCTCATTGTGCTTCTACATTGGGCTTCTACAAGAAGTTCCTATATAAATTGTAGGAAGCTAGAAATGGATTTCAAAAAGGTGGTTTGGTGAACATGGTAGCTTCCTCAAGGGTTCAGAAGTCCTCCTGCAATCTTCAAACTCCTCCTCTATCATCTCCATACCTGCATCACAACCCAAGTTCATTTTTCTTACCATGCAACAAAACTGCAAAATGCCTTGAAGTAAAAATACCTAGAACAGAATTTGTTTTTGCCCTAACTTGAAAACCATGCATCCATTTGAAAAACCATTTTATGGGGAATTGTACAAGGGTGATGGCAACATGCCTGAGCAGTTTCAGCCAATTCCGGTGTACGGTTTCCGAGAAATCAGCCTCCATCTCCTTCAGCCATTTTTGAATTTTCTCCATATATGTGCATCCATTTCAAAATCTATTTCATGGGGAGATGCACATGGGTGATAGTAGCCTACCCAAGCAGTTTTAGCCGATTCTTATGCATGGTTTCCGAGAAATTGATCTCTGAAATCTTCATCCATTTTCCATTTTTCTCGAAATCTGTGCATCCATTGATCATGATTTTGCTATGGGAGGTGCATCATGATGATAGGAACATGCTCAGAAATTTTCAGATCGATCCGATCTATTGTTTGGAAGCAATGGCAAAAACAAGTTCTGGTCTGGTGAAAATTCAGCAGCAACAGCTTGAAGGTGCAGATCTGAGCGTGGAAATGAACTTCTGCAGCATGCATATGGCCAGAGGACACCTGCACAAGGAAAAAAACCAAAAATCATCAGCCAAGCCCTCATGCAACCAAAGAAACTAGTGCATGCAACAATGACTAGCCACAACACCTCACAGCAGCCATTTGACTTCAGGTACGTGACTAAAACTTGTTCTTCTATTGCACAAATCTAATTATAAACTGCATGAATGAATGGAATGGTGGAATTAAGCCATGAATATAGCAAGGTTAAGTTGATTGCCTTCTCTAGCGCTCAGCTGGAAGTCACGTAGTACACGTGGACAACTAATTTACGTGAAAATTAAAGCAACCAGGAGTGTTGCCGTTTAAACCTCAGTTCAATTCACGGCAGTGATTATAGGGGGAAAACACACAGTTCAGGAACAACACTTCCAGTTGCATGTGGCCACATACACTTGGCCACTTCACTCTCTCACATAAATCACGCTGAAATTAAATGATGCTTGGCTGAAATTCTCACCACCCTCTGTTCAACTGCGGTCAACTAGAGCACATGTCCACCACATCTAGATCAGTTAACCAGTGGTCCTATGCAAGATTCCTGCTTGGTTTCTTTAGATTTCTGTCGTTCCTTAAAAAAATTCCCGCCTGTCATGCTCTACAGGAATTTCTACAGGAAGTCATCTACAGGAAACACAGAAAACAACCTTCCAGAGCAGAAAAGCCTGAATTTTTCTTCGACAAATTGGAAATTTCAAGGAGGTAGACTCGAATATGCCATTCCCATGCTTAATTTTCAAAAGGTGGTAAATTAAATTGTTTGGAGTATGGAAAGTTAAAACAAGTCTGCCTGTGGGTCAAGAATTGTCATTTGCCTGGGTGATACACAGAGTTCTTTTTAGTTGCTTCAATATTACATTCTCCTCCACAGTGCCTATTAAAAAATCCCCCCTGTACAAACCATAAACTTCTGTAAGGACTGATCTATGCATAAAAAAAAATGTGACTTCTATATGGTGGGTGTGAAAATTAGGCTCTGCACTCTGCCTGTGAGAGCCTAATTTCATTTTGACAGTCAAGTTTTGGGGCAACAACAGTAGTATAACCAGGGAATTGGTGGAAAGGGAGATACAAACATTTGAGAAACCCTGTCCTGAGAATCAAAGGAGGAAACCATACACATAATTCCCCTTCTGATCAAAGCACAAGCCAAAACAAAGCATTATATCTGAATTCTGGCCAAGGAACTCACTTCATCCAGCAGTGAGGAGAAGGAGCAAATTGAGGCAGAGAGGAAAACGGAGGGGAAGAAAGCTAAGGGTAAGAAAACCCAGGGCAGACCAACAGTGAAACCATCACAAGGAAAACAAGAGGAAAAGAAAGAAAGAAAAAGAAGGATGAAATAGAGAGAAAAAAATAAGTTTAATCCCTGGTAATTGTTGCAGGTTGCAGGTACACAATGCGGAAATGGGGCCTCCCAACACAAGCAGAAGGGTCCCTACCAAGTTCCAAGGTATCCTCACATCCATCCCCTCCATGAACACTCATTTTTTTCAGGGTTCGGACAAAATTTAGTCATGGTTCAACCTTCTACAGGAAGCTACAGGACTTTCTATAGGAAGTTCTGTATTTCTACCAGAAACATCCTGTAGAACCCTTGAGCAGGCTAGCATCGATTATGGAGAGGGATTTGAAGCTTGAAGTCTGTTGAGGAGGCATGCAACCACTCTTTTCTTCCATCCTCCATTGGTTTCATCTCCTTTCACCACCATTGCCACCATCTGGTTGAATATATCTGCACCGTCATACTAGAACCCTGTTTTCTCAGATAGAAATTTGTTTTTCAAGTGAAAAATAAACCATGCAGAGGCCCGTACACCTTACCTGTCAAGGCACCCTCAGGACCCTTCATCTGTGAATGCAAATTTGTTTGTTTAAGCATGCACCCCAGGAGGAGAAACGACTACAAGATGTCCTACAGGAATCCTATAGCAGCTGATCTAGCTGGAGCACATACCATGGAGACACCAGCAACTCACATCAAACGAAGCTAGTGCAGGCAGCATTCACCATTAGAGAGTCGGGTCTCAAGGTCTTGGAACCAGCATCAGCAAAAATTGAAGAAGAAAACACCCCCAGCCATGCAAGCCAAATCAGGAAGTGTAAAAACAACTTCTACAGGAAGCTAGAAATCAACTACAGGATTTTCTACAGGAAGTCCTGAAAAAGGGAAGCAGAAGGAGAAATCAACCGAAATCCTAGCTAGGGAGGTAGCAGCTGTGTTGGCCGCCCTAAGTACCTCTCCCAAGCTAAAGGAGAAGTGAAAGAGGGATCTTCCACTATATTTTAAGGCAAGAAAGGGCATGCAGATAAGAACTAGCAGACCCCAAACCACATTCAAAGAAGCAAATTTTCATTGAGGACACAAAAGCTAAACAAAAGGAGGAGCCTCCTTCAAGGATTTTCATCACCTGTGAATGAGGAAGCCAAAAACCTTCACTGGAAGAGAGAGAATTTAGGTAATGGACTCAAAGATAGTTCTATAGGATGTTCAGACAGTTCTACAGGAAGTTGAGAATTCTCTAGGAAAAGAAGCACAGGTAGTGGGAAGAAGCAAAGAGAAAAGCATGGTTTCATGATAGAGAAGATGACATCACTTCAGAAGCTTGGCATGACAGGGAGGCCACCAAGGCCATCAAAGATGAGGAGATAGATTGGTTGCTCAGAGGATGAGCAACGCTTTCAATAGGGGGTGATGATGAGCCCCAAAAATGGATGATTATTTGGGCTCATTCAACCTCCTAATTCAACTTAATCCACCATTCTCATTATTTTATTTCATGTTTTTTATTATATTTATGCTAATATAGTGAATTGGGTTAGTCATTATGCCAACAAGTCTAATGTGTGCTTTGTGTAGCCTTTTTGGTCAATTTGGAGACAAAATTGAAGGTTTTAATGAGCACTTGGCAGCCAAATTCGTGGTAGAACAAGGGAGAGGATTTGTAGGAAGGTGTGCCCTTCATTTATGGGCCCTTACCTCAAATTCTCCATCATCAGCTTGGAGTTTAAGGGCCACCAAATCAATTAGCACAAGGGCAGCCAAGCAAGTCAAGTAGGACAGCTGTTAACTACAAGTTTTGGCAGTTGAGTCCCTAAAGTTTAGGAGGACTGTTGGGGTCCTCAATTTGTATAAATAAGAGGGCTTAGGGCCTCATTTTGGTTAGCTGGTAGTTAGTCATTTTTGTATTTATTTTGTAGTTCATTTTTTAGGCAGTAGATTAGCTTTGCTTTCAGCACATTTTCAAGTTCTCCCTGTGGACAATTTTTGGAATGTAACATTTCTTTTGATCAATAAAGATGAATCTAGCTTTGCACCAACTCTAAATCTCTCTTAGGAGGTTGTAGCTCTTGGGGTTAGGCCCATCTCAAGCGCCTGGTACCTCCCTTGTTTACTTTCATGTGTCTTTGTGGCATTCTTAGAATAAAATCTGCTATTTAGATTTAAATCTTTTTTTGCTATTTAGGTTGTTTTTGATGAGTAAAATAGCTTTTCATGCTCAGATTTAGTTGATAGGTTGTTAACAAAGAAAGATTCAAGAAAAGGGCCATCAAACATCTGTGGTTTCACCTCTCCCTCAGTGGGATCAAGAGCTGTCACTAGGATGACATTGCTGCCCACAAAAACACTGATTTTGCTTTGCCATGCAATCACTAGTGTTTGATTTTCATGTGTAGAAGTTGGTTACAAGTTCAAACTTTCATTTCATTAGTTGCATGAGATAAGATACATGGTTTCATTGCAGGTCACATTTCTGTTCATTCTCTTTACTGGCAGCTAGCATATTAGGTCAATGTAACTAGGTCTTTGAATTTACAAGTCTGTTGGTTCAGATTGGAAAAACGACGTGAAGAACACCTATACCACTTCTTCATCTGCTTATTCTCCATCAGCACCATCCACTCCACTCTCTACTTATAATCCTTGCCTCACGTTTGCCATTTTCTCCCAAAACCCTAATTTTTGTGCAACATTGCTTCAATCTTCCTTGAACAAATCCCACCATCCTTGCCACTCCTCAGCTCCATTCCCCAAGTCCTGGACCTCTTCACACTCCTATTTCACCTCCATACCCATTCCTCCATCTTTTTCCCTCCATCCATGCTCCAAAATACCATTTCTGAACATCCTGTAGAAAAAGTATAGAACATCCTGTAGAAATTCCTGAACATCCTATAGAACCCCTGCAGACTTCCTGTAGAAGCCCACGAATGAGGTTTCTTGCTATCCAAACTCTGTGAAACTCTCTGGAAGGGTGTTAGGGACCCTTTAGGCCCTCTCTGAACCTTCCCGACCTCCTCCAAGCATTTCCTCTTTCTAATCCACCTCTGCACAGTAAAAAACAGTTAAAAGCACATGCATGATAATTCTAACAACTTATTCAAAAATAAAAAAATATGTTTTCTTCAGATAGTGATAACTTAGACACATGCATTTTACCTTCCTAGAAGTCAATGGAATTCCTTTTAGTAGCTTACATCCTCTTCCTTGCATCAGTAGGACTAGCTGGTAGAATTAGGGTTTGATAGAGTTTGCATTTCTTTTTGGCTTTCAGTTTCTTTCCACAAGTAGATTAGCTTCCTTTGAGTTAGCTTTCATCCATCAATTAAAAAGATTCTTCTAAGAGCTCATAGAAGTTGGCTTAAGCCCCTAGCAGACTTGTGCCAGCTGACCAAGTGATAGCTACGGTAAGAGCTAGTACTTGTGCATACACCACCGTCGCTTCCAAGTTTGTTACGAACTATCGGGTTGATAAAATTAAAGAAGGGAGTTCCAGGAGTTGCAACATTATTGCTGCAATACTGGGGCCCACCAATAACCCAACATATTTGTGACCCACTTTTGTTACTCTTCAGAGCATAATCTTGGTTCTAAAAGGTATTTAAGGCTATCATGATCCGTTTTTACCTTGAAGTGTCTTCCCATTAGGTAGGGTCACCATTTCTTAAGTGCATGTAGTATTGCCAACATTTCCTTCTCATAAATAGCTTTTTGTAAAACTTTCCCTTGATTAGATGACTTTCAAAATCAATGGGTCTTTCATCTTGCACTAAAACGGCATCAATTCCATTTCCTGAAGCATCACATTCCACAATAAAGGTTTTTGTGAAGTCCGATGTAGATAAAACCAGTGCTTGGCACATTGCCTCTTTAAGATGTTCGAACGCCTTTGTTTCTTCTGGAGTCCAGGAAAATGCATCTTTCTTCAATAATGTTGTTAGAGGTGATGCTATTCTCCCATAATTCTTAAAAAACTTGCGATAATACACTATCAACCTGATAAATCCTCACACATGCTTTATGGATGTGGGGATTTTCCATTCCTTAATGGCTTTAATTTTGCTAGGGTCTACCTTAACTCCTTCATGAGATACAATAAGACCCAGATATTCCACCTCTTGTACTCCAAAGAAACATTTGGATCCTTTTTCATATAATTTTTTCTTCTCCAATAGTTGTAGCACCCTATAAACATGTTCAACATGATCCTTCCAAGACTTGTTGTAGATTAGTATATCATCAAAAAATACTAACACAAATTTTCTAAGGAAGGGTTTGAAAATGGAATTCATCAAACCTTGAAATGTAGAAGGTGCATTGGTAAGGCCAAAAGGCATGACTAAAATTTCATAATGACCCTCATGATTTCTAAATGCTGTTTTCGGAATGTCTTCAGTCTTCATTCTGATTTGATGATATCCTGAACAAAGATCCAACTTGGTGAAGTAAATTGATCCATGCAATTCATCCAGTAATTCATCAATGACACAAATGGGAAACTTATCTTTTATAGTGAGCTTGTTGAGCTCCCTATAATCCGAACACATGTGCCATGATCCATCCTTCTTGTGCACCAATACTACTGGAGCAGAGAAAGAACTTTG
>APFE030031031.1:0-25577 GCA_000404065.3 Pinus taeda | reverse complement strand
GTGGTTTTATTTCATGATAATATGATTTTAAAACTATAATAAATAGGGTTTTTCTTTGTGTCAAGCTAGAAACCATGTCTAGTCAAACATTCAACACAAAAGTTGGAAGTCTACCCAAATGTTAGGGCCAATAGGTAATCATAAAATGTTATGGCATGGATATTTTTTCATGCTATATACTAAACATGAAATGTTATGGAATGAATATTTGGTTGAAATAAATAGAGTTCACATAAAAGGAGAGGAAGAAAATGTCATCTTCTAAAATAAGAAAACCCATCAATCCTCCATGAATGTGTATCAACCCTTTTATGATTGACATGTTATTTAAATAGATAATAATTAATAATGTGTTGACATGTTTAATAATAACTATTTCAGTCTTTGTAAACTATATGCTCAAGACAAAACTAATGAAACACACACACACACACATAACACAACCTTAAATCAAGGTTCTTTCACACAAAAGTTCTGGTTCTGTAAATTATTATTTCTTGTGTACACATGCAATTATAATTATGCAAAAGAAAAAAGTGGAAAATGAAATAAAAAATCATAAACCATGATTTGACACAAGATATAACTTGGGAAACACTTTCCATAGAAAACCCAACTCGAAGGTGAGATTATTATCTTCTCTTTCTCTGAATAGAAAATGCTTGCAAGTACAAAGAAGTAAGGTTTGTGGCTTATGAGCTACTAAAATGCTCAAATCCATTTTATGTTTGTGGCTTATGAGCTACTAAAATGGTCAAATCCATTTTATGTTATCTCTCCCTGTCCCTCTTGAATGCTCTTCTCATCTATGGAACAAATTCACTAAGAAAGGAGGGCACCGATTTTCATCCTAGTGGTCTAGTTATCACACAACTCGTTAGCCTTCTAATGGTTAGCTTTGACTCCCTCAACTCTTAACCAAAGTTATAATATAGACCCTTCTAAAGTATTTTTCATCACGATGACATGGCTAGGCAACATTCCTTGAGTAAGGGAGTGTGGCATGGCATCCTCTCGAATTATGGTCGACAAAATAGGAAAGTCATTTGCATATAGACTTCAATTATGGTGACTCTTGAGCCATTGGAAAGGTATCTAGGTGTAGAATAGGAACAAAAGGCGTGCCACTAAGATGAATTTTTTTTACTCCAAAAAGCATCATTTGATGCCTTAATATGATCCCAAAATATTTCACACTTGAATTCACCAAATTTGGTGGTCCTATGAGATTTTTCCTCCACTTTTTCCACTTTGAAAGAATCGATATGAAAGAAAAACAATACTATGATCCAATTTGGATAACCTAATAGGTAAACCATCAAGAGTAGGGATTTTCTTCTTTTGGAAACTATATAGGACTTATCCAAGTTCAATCTTTGTGACTTCTTCTATTAGGTCATCATTCCCTTCCTCTTCTATAAATCTCAAAGAAAAAATTCAATTTGTAGGATTTTGTCAATGTTTTTTCTTGGGACATTTTTGAAGATGGATTAGAAATAGTTACAACATTCCTTAACAATGTTTGAGAAGGTGGTTTTGCTAGAACCATAAGATATGGAAATTTCTTAGATAGTGTTTATAGTTGGAAATTCTATGGAATTATTTAGTGTTATCATCACTTTCTTGTAACCATAGGTCCCTACATTTCAGTCACTTTCCTCTTTCTTTATCTAGAAGTAGGTTCCTTATTTTTTCCTCCAGGGATGTAAAGGTCAACTTATAATCATTAGAGAGGGACGAGTGATTTGGATTCTACTAGCTCTTGAAGATTTGATTCAATTTTCACATATGAGCTTTCATTTTGAAGCTTATTTTCTCAAGCCTATAGGGATATTCTCCTTTGATTTTTTCAAGTTTATTTGAAATTGTATTGGAAGAGATTTTGTGAGGGAGGGGCTGTATGGACTCCATGCTTCCTTTAATTTTTCCTTAAGAGATGGATGCTTCAACTAATGTAGGTTTAATTTAAATGACCCCATAGAATTTGGAACTATAGATTTAGACTTGTGATCAGAATCACCCCTTGAGGATACCCATTTCCATATTTGATTATTATTTTCCAAAAAAACCTCAAAAAAAGGAAATAATCCAATCTTTTAGAGATTTTTGAATCCCTTGTTCTTCTATTTTTCCAGGTGGGTAGGATCTTTGGGGGAATAACACCAACGAGACTTATAAACTCTATATTGTCAAGAAATAAACTACTAGAGGGTCTATATATGCTACACGGCCCCAAATTTTAAAGAGGTCGACTGTGAAATCTAAATCTCCTGCAATAATGAATTTCCTAGTGGAGAAGCATGGCAGATTAAAGGTTCTCTATAAAAAAAAAAATCTTTCAGAATAGAGACTATATGTAATTCAAATATTTTCTTCCTATAATGAGGCAACCCAACGACCCTAAATCATTCAAGTAGTGAAAATACCAAGCAAGAAGAAGCATGGATAAGATAAAAGCTTCCTTTGTCCTTTAGACAATAGTATCATGTATAAAAATGATATGTAGAGAATGGATATAGATAATTCTTTTATGAGACAAGTTATTTGTGGGGTTAGCTAGACCTTGAATGTTAATAAAGAGGATTCTCATTATAAAACCTTTGTGGGGCTAATTGATCTAAGGGCCCCAATAATCAATTTTTTTTCTTATCAAATTTCATAGAAACCTTTATTCATGGCTATAGAGATATAATATTTTCTACCCTTGTGAGGGCTAGAGTGGCCTAAATCCTTAGATTCTCATATTCCCTCACTAAGCTTGAGGAAGAATTGTTCTTTAGGAGTTGAAGAAGAGTCAAAGGAAGGGTGGGATAGTGAGCAAAGATTGTAATTTGAAGGGGGGAGTAGAAAGGGGAGTGCATAAGTGTTCATCTTAGAGGAAGGAAATAAAAGAGAGGGGACTAGATAGATTCACATGTGGGGGAAGAGAGAAAAAACTAAGAAAGAGGGAGGGGGACAAGGCATAGAAGTATGGGAGTGCAAAAAGTAAATTTGTGCCAAAGGATGTAGGAAGTGGGGTAGATCCAAAGTTGTTTACAAAATTAAGAAACCGTTTAAAGGTGAAGAGGAAGGGGAGGAAACTATATTCATACCCACCAAGGAGACATCTATTATCGACCAAGTATATTGAAGCAATTATGGTGTGATAGGAAATGATAGTACCTCCTGATGAGTAACCAAACCTAGTCCATCAAAGGATGATGTAGAGTCATCCTCTTTGGGGTGTGTTTTCTAGTTAGGAGCAAAAGTCTAAAATGGGATAGCTATGGACTTCCACTGCCTATTGATATTTTCTAGCACATTTCTTGTTTCTTTTCCCTAATGACCAATCCTCTCCCAAGTGTCCATATGAGTGACAAAGATCACATTTGAAGGGAATACCTTCATAATCTAGGGTTTACCTATGAATTAGTTTCCCATAATGAATAGTTATAGTGTTTAGGAGACATGGGGCTATATTTATCCCAACTAGGATCTTTGCCATAACCATATATCCTAAGCTTTGATAGGAATTTCCTTTTCCATAGTAAAAACCTAGAATATTCCTAGTCTCCTTGCATCAAAATCAATCTCCCATTGTTTAAGGTATAAATCTTGAGATCCCCACTGCAAGGGATGTTGAAGAACATTTTTGTCATTGTCTCTAAATGCAATGATCCATCCCATCCAACCCTACATGAGAATCAAACAATGAGGGGCATAACCAAGTTTAGGAAAAGAAAAATTGGTTATCCAAAGCCTCATGACTTTCATCCTCATGTGTTTCCTAGAAAAACAACCAACATCTATCGTATATTATATTTTTTAAATATTTTTTAGCTTAATGTTCACACCAAGAATGAGACTAGGCTTCTTAACATTCCTCTGGATATATTTCTTACTATGTTGAAGGGGTGGGAACTAGCTAGGAGAGTTTCTACCATCACTAAGCATGTTGAGGGTAATGAAATTGCTAAGGAAACCACTTTGGGAGCATTTGGGAAGAGGGTTGATAAGAGGCAAGATATGGTGCAAAAAGGGAAAAGTAGTGAGGTCTTCAATTGCAACAACATCTAGAGGGGACCTTACAGATGGAGAGAGAGAAGAAATGGATTTCAAAGAAGAGCCTCAAAGCATATATAGAAGTGATGAGTAGGTGGGAGGGGAAGAACCCTCATCAGAAGGGAGTGTAGAGGGATGAAAAGGACAACAACATAGGGGAGGGAAAGTGGGATACACACCACCTCATCATTCTCTGTTGTTGAAGTGCTAAGAGGTGCAAGTACAGTCAGGTCCAATGGAAAGAAGATCAATGTAACAAGAGAAAAAAGAATGGAAAGTTGGGAACAAATCTGGTAATCCTGGTGTGGATTCTACCAAAAATTCACAAGTTCCCAGTCCATTTAAACATTCTACACCAAACTCTAACATTTCATTTGTTTCATCAAATCATTGTTTTTTAACTTCATTATTATGATTTAATTTAACACATCATTTTATTAACACCCTAATAATCCCCTTTAAACAAAATAATATATAATCCCTAATAAATTATATATAGATATATAACTTCTCTGCAATTAGCAAATTACTTTTAAAATATCTTTCATGTAAAATGCCCATCAATCCTCCACATACAAAATCATAGATTTTGCTATATTCAGCAATTTCTCAAGCAATATTCAAAAGTTTAAACTAGCTTAGATTAATACCCATCAATCCTCTCTGTCCACAATCTCCAAACCATTTTAAAAATAATAAAACCCATGAATCGTTAATGTGTGGGCATGTTTAACAACCATCGTCGGCTTTGGAAACTGGTTGCTCACCACGACATTAAAAAACTTATATATAACACAATTTTAAATTAAAATTACTACACACAAGTTACGGGACTGAGTTCAATCGGTATATTATTCTTGAGTACGCAGGTATTTGAATTCGGTAATCTCGAATCGAAATAATGGAAACATTAACTGAAACGATAATCAATGTCTTTGCCAATAGCAGAGACTTAAGTAACAGAGGTAAACGTAGGTATTACTTCTGATGCTTCACAAAACTTGGCGGAGGCTGTCACAACCCAAACGAACGGAATTGCAGATGAAACTGATGGACAACTTTTTGTGTCGAGCGTGACTTTTAATAATGTGTGGGTATTACAGAATCTAACACAGAATGTTACTTTGAGCGAATTAGAAGATCCATGGCAAGGATTCATGTCACAACGTCGCAGGATAAGTCTAAGTCATGTGAACGAAGACTATCTCACAACGTTTAGATTGCCTGAAGATATGATCGTAATTCGATACATATTAGACTTCCGCCGACTCGAGAATGGAATCCAGCGCTCCACCCAAATTATTTGGAATTCCAGATTCAGTTGGCGAGAGATCATGCAACATATACAGGAGAATACATATAACTTCAATTTCAAACCTGAAATTATGACTATAGCGCTGAATTACTTTGTAGAGCGAGTTGAGAGAAGTAGTCCTGCACAAGTAGTGGATGGGTTGCCTGACGTTATAATTCGCGTGGAGGATAATGCAGAAGATGATGAAGTGATCTGCGCAATTTGTTACGAGAAGTTTGGAAATGGCGAGACTGCAAAACAACTGCAATGCAACCATCTTTACCATTCCCACTGCATCTCCCAATGGTTTATTCGCAACATCTCATGTCCCACATGCAGACATGAGCCACTTTCTCCACAACGATGAGCGGCCCTGTGGCGTTACTCAATTTCTTTATTTCTGGGAACAATTTGCATTCGTTCTCTAATTCGCACAGTAAGTTGGTTCATTCTATCAAACATTGTAGCTTTAGTTTGACAGGCGTCCTCTTTACGATGCTCCTAAAAATAAATAAATTAAAACAAGAAGTATCTAGAAGCATAGCTAATGTAATGAAAGATTTTACAAAGCCATGATCATATATAGTTGACTAAATAAGAATGTCCATTGACACACCAAAATAAATAAATTTGATGACACAAAATACATTGCACAATCATAAAAATCCAAATTACATTGTGAATCATGAAATTGGATTATTATTTTTAGGCATTCATTTAAAGAAAGAAGTTAGGCTTAGAAAGGGTTAAAGGTTTAATATATGCTATTTTGTAAGATATTATACTTAATAAGGTTTAGTAAGATATTATACCCAGTAAGATTTAAACCACTGCCTCATGAGCTTTACCTAACAAAACCATTAAACATTATACTATTAAACCACTGTCTCATGAGCTTCACTCAACAAAACCCTTAAACAGTGCACCACTATATGAGATGTTTTCTGGTTGTTACTATATAGAACTCTAAATTATGTTATGACACTTTTCTTGATTTTACTTAAAACATTTGGAAACATTTATCTCTTACATGCAAATAGCCAAAGCACTGGCCAGAGATGACTCCCACATGCACAAGGGGTGGTAGGTGGTTATCCAGAAATATTTCTTAAGGTCAAGGTTGAGAACTGCCAGCACAAAGATTTAGTGCATGCATGGGTTGTCTTAATGGACTTATGATAGATAAAAATTATATTTGGTAATGCATTGAGAAAATGCACAAATGAAATGGATGTACATGCAAGAATTGAATTGTGTGCATGAAGCCATGATTACCACCAAGAAAGTCTTGAAATCTAAAAAACTTATTTTGTAATGTGAATGTGTTGATAAGGCATGTGCAAATATTTTATTTTTCCTTCCTTTGGTTGAAATGATTAGTCATGGAATGGTTGATATTTTACTCATTGCTTGTCATTAATACTCAGTGTGGTGTGACAAAGAGGAGAAGCATTCATTTTGAAAAAGAATTCTAAAATTTGTGATGTATATGTTAGATATGTTAGATGTGTTGAGGGGATGGATATTTGTGATGTATATGTTAGATATGTTAGATGTGTTGAGGGGATGGATGTTAGTATGGTGAATATGTTATATGTGGTCAGGGGATGTATGTTAGCAAGATATTTGTAAGATTAATGTTACTAAAGGAAATGATTATTAATGTTTTCAAAATAATTGTTGAGTATGGGAATCTCTAAATTAAGCTATGATACAAAGTTTCTTTTTTGTGTGTTTATTGGGAAAAAAATAGAAGTATTGAGAGGGGAGGTTAATGAGGAACAATTGGCTCAATAAAGAGAATCTCTTGTGCTATGAAAGATAGCTAAAAGACCACCCATAACTTGTGCAAAATCATGTCTTTGAGAGGTTGAAGGGAAACTTCTTGGTTTTTTGGGTATAAAGGATAGTGGCCTTCATTATTTCACTTTCTATTGACTAAGAGAGTTCCCCTAATGGCATCATGTATTGAAAAGGGGTGGAAAATTACGAAAGAAATTAAACAAACAATTGGGTCTATGGTTGGGTGGAAAACGGGTCAAAAATTGGTCACCCTTCAATAGATGCAAGCAACTATAAATTGAACAAGCTAAGCATTTTATGATTAATTTGGAACATAATTGATATTGCATGATTGTGAATTCCTATTGTGTTTATATATAATCTTCAATAATTACCTATTGAAAACTATAATTGGAAACTTGTGATGCATATTTATGATTGCGTGCATAGATTTGATGGTTAATATGAGCATATGACTCGTAGAAATTCCTAATCCTTGGTTATATTTGATTCTTATGGATGTAGCAGGCCTTTGGAAAGAATGTTTATAGCTAGAAGGGTAGAGAAAGTCTTGTTATCAATGTCTTGATAGTCTTGATGGCAAGCTTGTAGAGAAATTCCCTCATAGGCCCTTAATGAGGAGAGATGGGCTTGCACCAACAGTGTAAAAGGAACCCTTGAAATGTTGCCCAAGGGTAGGTCAACCAAGTGAATTTAATGGGTGTGGTTATAAGAAATAAAGTTAGTGTTCCATGGTGAACACTATATGAGGAAAGTACTGAGAGAACCTCTAAAATGATTTAGTGAAAAGTTCACTAATGAATTCATGGATTTGTAAAATTTGTTGGAGGATTTAATTTGGATTTTCTGAGCCTTCTCAAATAACACCTAAATACATAAATACATTCCTTATAATTATATCCTTAAAAGGGATGGGAAATACACCCAATCTTGATGTTGATATGAAGAAAAAATCTTAACTATTAAAAAAACACAATAACTTCTTTAGTTTGTCATAAATATTTGGAAATAAGTATGAGAATTTTTTTTCTTAGTTGATAAGAAGTTTTATAAAGCACATGTTTTACAAATATAAACCTTAAATATAATCTCTTTAATTCATGTATAAAAAAGCACAGAACCTTAATTTTAACAAAATTAAACTATCCATAAAATAAATGTGCTTTTTTGATTTCAAATTAAAGTCTTTTAAGGAATCTTAACTACTATTATGTTTGTAAAGTAAACTTGAAATATATCACAGATTTGTAAAGTAAACTTGAAACAGGTGTTACATGCAGAATGAAAATCATGGCACAGTGAAAAATATCATTCGAGATTACAGGTTTTGGAAGCCATTAGATAACGCAAGGTGTTATAGGCATAGTATTCTACTTAGGTTGAAAAATTGAGGAGAGCATTATGCTCGAAAGTAGAGCCTTTGTGCTTAGAAATGGGATGTGAGGCAACGAGACTTGGACATTTTTGTTTATTTGTTTGTAAGTAAGCATTTAATTCATTAGAACAAGTTTACATAATGTACATCCTTGGAATAACTGTGTTTGGTTTTGACAAATACCAAAAGATGCAAAATAGGATGACTATCTACATAACTGTAGCTCTTTCTTGGAGGAATTGCATTAAGGAAGGCATGTCTAGAGTGTTTTCCTTCACTTGAATTCAATGCACGAGCTAGCCTATTCATGATAGAATTCAACGTTAAGTGTGGCGCTCTAGTCACTTGCATTAGGGGGGTTTTTAAAGATTGCATTTCGAGAAAGGCCCATTTTTTAATTTTTTTTTACTATGATCTTTTGGAAGATTTCTGGTGGGTTTATGTATTTATCCTCATAGCTCCTGACACAGTAGTACTTCTCCTTGATGGCATATCAGAACGAATTCCATCTGGTTGAAACTAAAAAAAGTGAGGTTGTACTTTCATCCTTCTTCTCATAGTCGGTTTCCCACTAGACCTTGACATGGGGGTTGGCTTTAGGAAGAGAAAAAGTAATTTTTTGTCGACTAGAAAAGTCATGAAGAGAAAAATATCCTTCTAGTAGATTTAACTATTTATCTACCATGTTTGCATCTATTTGGCCCTCCAATATGCGAATGTCAAATTTTAGTTGTACCTTAAAATGAGTGGAGCCTCTAGAGTGGTTGCTAGATGTGGATGCTCCACTGGTGGGTAATCATTGAAGGATCTGGGAAAAGTTATCCATCATCACGTTCCTTTGTTTCTCGAGGGCCTCCTCGAGCAATATTTTGGTAGGATCTCCTACCTCCTTGTCTTTCTATTCTTCCCCTGTGGGCGACCGTTGGATTTTGTGGCGCTGATCTTGCAAAGGTTCAACCAGATCTAGCCCTAACTCCTTTATATCTCGACCTCGTTGGGGACATGTAAAGAAAAACAAAGAAAGAGCAGGCCACTCTGATACCACTGATTCGGATTTAAATGGGAATGCAACAAATTACTGATATAACCATAAATACAAAGATGCAATAGAAATAACACTTCATTTCATTAATATCAAATACTGAAATATGTTTACAAACAGAATGGAAATAAGACTAGCCCGGGCGATGCTATCTTATCTCTGAGAAGAGATGTGGTGGCTACATGCCTCTGAAATGTGTTACAATGAGGTTGAAAGACCTATTTATTATTAAGAAACGATGGAAATCTCTCCAACATTTTTTTGAATACAGTGCAATTTTCTTGTGTTACAAAATTTTTCTCCCTTAATATCAATTTTCAAGAACATCCGGTTTTCCTCATATGTTGATTTTCTTCTAACCAAGATACATTTATATAAATTGGGTTATGATATGATTTTAAGTCCCACATATTCTCTCCAATATTAACTTCATCTATCCTTTCTATCCAGCTTTGTGAACAAATAACGTAGTCAACAACACTTGCCCCATTGTATGTGTTGCAAGTGAACTTCCCAGACCTTTTCCATTTATCTAGACCATTGCAGATAATTAAGTTGAAATCACCACACAACATGAGAAACTCCTCTCCAAAATGATTGCTAACTTTTTCATCTTTTGAACATCTCAACCATTGGGGATTCTCCTCTTCAATGAGGCAGATATGCTTGTGATCCTCTTTGCAACAAAAGAAACTAGCTTGTTGATTTGTTGTTCTAGCATTGAACTCTCCCACTAAAATAACTTCCCCCTACTAAGAATAAACAACAATATCTTGCTTTAAAGCTTCATACGGGTCTTTGCTATCTATCCCCTTATTTTTGTAAGTTTTCAAGACTTGAGCTGCAAAATAGCATACTATAATTCTTATTTGGTTCTCATTCTTTGTTATTTTGGACCACAATATTGTTTATTTGTATTTTCTTTCATAAATTGTATGTGACGACCTTCTTTTCTTTCACTAAAACAATTGTATATGACGATCTTCTTTTTCTTTCACTAAAACCAATATTCCTCCATACCCTTTGCTATTTTCTTCCCCCTTGTTCCAAACCGCTAATTTCAAATAACCATCAAACATAGGAGTTTTACAACCATCATGTTCATGCGTTTCTGCTAAACAAATTATTTCGCTACCTTCTGCAATAGGCCCTATTCCAGGTCCCCTCCTCCAAGGGTAACCTCTATAGTGCCCAAAAGCTAGACTTAGGTAGACCTAGGTAGGATTTGATTGCTATGCGGCTTGGCACAAAAGACTCAAATTTCAGTCTTCAACCCTTTTCATCCATGTTTATCCTGTTGTTTTCCTCCCTATTATAGAATTAACTATTTTTTCTTTACTCCCAAATTTCTGCCCTACTTTGTCATTGATTAGGAGCTCAGGACCAAGTGTCGTAAAATGGTTAAAAATGAAAGTGCTCAGAACTAGCTCGAACCTAAATGACTGGATAGCGCTCATCGTTCTGATTCCGGCACCGCAAATAGTTCGAAAAACGATCGCCGTATGAGAAAGTTATGCCAAAAACAAAATCGCCCAATAACCCTTAATTTTTGAATATTTTTAAAAAAAATATTAAAAAAAGAATATTCTATAGAATATTATTTGGAATATTCCATAGAATATTCTTTGGAATATTCTGTAAAATATTCTTTGGAATATTCTAGAGAATATTCTTTAGAATATTCTAGAGAATATTCCTTTTGGGCAACGAATCAAAAGGCGCCACGTGGCAGGTCCGGAGGACGCCACGTGGCCCAAGGTGATGTCAGCAAGGGTATGGGCATTGTTAAAATTTTGGTCTAATTGTGGTTTGAACCCGCAACCTCATGTCTCCAAATTCCGGGCCTTACCAACAAGCGACAGGGCTCGGACTTATTAAGTTAGCGGAACAAGGTTATCTTAAAGTTTGATTTGGACGGAAACCAAAACGGGGCCAACTCCCCATGCACGTGACCATTGCCCAACAACCGTGGGCCTAAACCTTTAACTGCCCAGCACAAAATCTGAGGCAAACCACCAGCCGATATTTCCGGTCACATGTGGGTTTCATTGGCCATTAACTAACAGTCCAGTTGGCGGAAATTTTTGCAGAGCGCCAAATTTGGGGAGACCACCATATTTGGCGGGCCTAACTGGCTCCAACTAAAGTTAACTGGAGTTTTTCTAGGCATAACTAGAGGAAAACGTTAATGGGCCATAAATTTGGCTAGGAAAGTCTGCTTTGGAAGATGTTTTTTTGATTTTGGGTCTCTTCAACCTTCTGAAGCCATTGGTATAGGTTTCATAGCCATCTGAGGTCATTTGCAAGTGTTTTAGCTTCATGGAAGTTCTAGGAGCCATCAGGGCCAAATTAGTTTGGGAGTTGCATTGGGAATTGTGCAGCCATTGAATGTGGAATGAAGGTCATTCCTAAAGGTTTTCAGCATTGTGAATCCATTTCTACAACTCGTTTTTCCTGTTGAGGAATTCTTCTCACTGTTTAGCTTCAGAGAAGCTTTCAGGGCCACTAGGGCTATTTCAGTGCTTGAGCTGTTTAGGGGCTGTGTTCATCCATTTTTGGTGATTCAAAAGCCTATGTCTACTATTTTCGACCTTCTGAGTCTAATGAAAGAGGTTTCAGAACCAATTGAGGTCATATTCACCTCGAAATTCTCCATGCAAGTTTAAAGAGCCATGAGGGCCAATTGGGGAAAGTACTGTATAAGGTACAATTTCACTGTTTAGTGTTTGGGAAAAGAGCATGTTTAGCTAAGTCCTATCTTCTGATTCTGTATTTACAGTCAGATATTTCTTTTGAGACACTCATATTCTTGTATTAGCCTTTGTAGCATTTTTAATACAAGAGGACAAGCCTAGTTTGAGAGGCCTGGTCCAGCAGATGTAGCCTAGAAGGGGTGGACTGCTTTATCATTTTGGTGTCTTTATTTGCTGAAGATGATATGCTAAACAAAACTGATATAAAGTGTTAAACAACAAATATACACAACTTGCATGCACACATAATCACCTATTCAGCTACAGAAAGTTATTTGTCTTATTCTGCAAGACATCAAACTTCAAGTATATGTATGTCAAAGAATTCTAAGTGTTTACTTTGCTATTTCTTTAGGAAGAGCCTGTAGAGGGCCAGGTAGCCTCTGGAACTCATCCTCTCTTTAGAGGTGATATGTCCGGTGAATGCCCCTACAGTCTATCTCTGTATAAGAAATAAGAATTTTTAACCTTTTTAGAGGTCACTTGAAGTGTATCACTCACATTTGAAATTATGGAAAATGGATACCTTGCACCCTTAAACAAGTACATTCCATTTTCAAATCAGATGGTATGAGAGCTCGGGTTGAGCATTTGTTTGTGCAAAAGGTGTTAAAGCAGTGTAAGAGATTGACTGTTTTATTTGTTGCAAATGGTTGCTTGAATAAGAAGGGGTTTTTGTATGACATTTGGTTAAAGCTTGTCATTTGATTGGAAGCTTTGAGAACTCTTTTTTGAAAGTTTGTTTTGTTTAATTGACCATTTACATAATGTAAACGTCTTCCACAAGTGAAGGTTCCTCCTTCACAAAATTCTTCAATGATGACATGAAGAATGAGTTCATTAAGGTGAAGGACATGGTGCAGATTCTCATTGAGGATCAAAGAAAAAGTGTTAAGCTTCATGCACAATTGTTGGCTATGAAGGATGAGAAGGAAATAATTCTCCAAAAACTGCATGACATGGAGAAACAACTCCTTCAAGATCAAGAAGCTTTGTCTAAGAAAATGCATGAGCATGAGGTAAATCATTCAAACTTGTCTTCAATTTCCTCAATTGAAAAGTGTGTTGGTTCTTTTGAGAAACATACCAGAGGCACGGGGTCCAAATTAATGTTTAAGATGCGCTATCAAGAAGGCAAAGGTTTGGGCAAGCATGCACAAGGCATGGTTGATCCTATTTCAGTTGTGGAGCGACCTAAGAATGTTGGTCTTGGATATGAACAATTTAATGGTGAAGAATTCAAATCTTTGAATGCATGTGATGCAAATTTAAAAAGAACCTTTATCCCAAGTTCTCAAATTAATATATGCCAAAATTGTTTTAAGGATGATTGCCATTGTTTTAAGCCATCATTGCAGCAAGTAGAGGGTAAACATGTCGCTTATGGCGAGCATGCAAATGTAAACAGTTTTCAAGACAAGCACAGTGATGAAAGTCTGAAAAGGAAAGTTGTCTCCTCTACTAGTTCATCGTCTCTCGAAGACAAAAAGGATGGACATTCTATGCAGCAAAAGAGGAAGTTTTGTTGCGCATTTTGTGGTGGATTTAACCATGTTGCTTCAAGATGCTGGTTGAAAAAGAAAGCACACAAGAAGCAGAAGAGGTAAAGCAAACTTTCTCAGAAAGTGCTTGAAAGTTGCAAATTTTGTCAAAAGAAGGGACATCATGTTTCTCATTGTTGGACCTTGCATCCAACAAGTCGTCCAAAGCACATGCAGCTTGAGGACAAAAACATTGGCGCAAGTGGATCTATGGATTCCATTATCGAGGTGGAAGATTCACATGAAGAACTGCTGCTGCAACAAAAATCACCATTGAGGTGGCTTGGTAAGAAGTGGATGGACTTCTTGACACAGTAAGACATACTCCTTTTGTATATACAAACTTTGGATGTATGCATGTTTTTTTTTATGTGTTGCAAAAATTTCGCCATGAAGGTGAAAGCTGAGTATGAGACTCACTCTATCACAGTGAAAGTTATATTCATTTCAGCTTTGAAAGTACATGTACATGTGATCGAGGATATTGTAATTAAGAGAAAGCTGAAAGATAAACTGCATGCATGAGAATGATATGCATGAGCATAGGGATCATGATGATTTCCTTGTATTTTAAACATGTATGTGTGATTAACTTGAAGGGTTGATTACTTTGTTTTTAACCATGCATGTAATGTAATATTGACCTGGAAAAAGTTAATTTGATCTCCAAGATTGTAAAGAGGAGAAATGATGAAGTGTTTCATCTTTGTAAAAGCCTTCTCATTTGGGAGGCAGCGATTCTTCTGGAGCGGAGGTGCCATGGATGGGTATCGTGACAGTTGGCAAGTCCACATGTTCATAGGAATATTTAAGCTCATATATCAGCAAGTTTCATTGCTGGTTCCTGCAATTTCAGATTTTTCTGGCGAAAGAACTTGGTCGAGATTCGACGAGTACTTGGCTTATGCAGTGAAAAGTCGCCATGACGACAATTGGCAAGGCAAGACATTTTGGCATCAGTATGCTCTTTTGGCTGAACGGAATAGGATATTTCTATTCCTCAAGTGCTGTACAGTTCAGTTCAGAGATTCAGTGAGCTTTTGGGGACCAAAAGCCTTCTCATTTGGGAGGTGTGATCAGGAGCTCAGGACCAAGTGTCATAAAATGGTCAAAAATGAAAGTGCTTAGAACTTGCTTGAACCTAAATGATCAGATAGAGCTCTTCCTTCTGATTCCGGTGCCGCAAACGGTTCGAAAAACGGTCGCCGTATGAGAAAGTTATGCCAAAAACAAAATCGCCCAATAACCCTTAATTTTTGAATATTTTTCAAAAAAATATTAAAAAAGGAATATTCTATAGAATATTCTTTGAAATATTCCATAGAATATTCTTTGGAATATTCTAGAGAATATTCCTTTTGGGCAGCGAATCAAAAGCTGCCACGTGGTAGGCCCAGAGGCCGCCACATGGCCCAGGGTGACGTCAGCAAGGGTATGGGCATTGTTAAAATTTTGGTCTAATTGTGGTTTGAACCCACAACCTCATGTCTCCAAATGCCACACCTTACCAACAAGCCACAGGGGTCAGACTTATTAAGTCAGTGGAACAAAGTTATCTTAAATTTTGATTTGGGCGGAAACCAAAACGGGGCCAGCTCCCCATGCACGTGACCGTTGCCCAACAACCGTGGGCCTAAACCTTTAACCACCCAGCACAAAATCCGAGGCAAAACACCAGTCGATTTTTCCGGTCACATGCGGGTTTCACTGGCCGCTAACTGGTAGTCCAGTTGGTGGAAATTTTGGCGGAGCACCAAATTTGGGCGGACTGCCATATTTGGCAGGCCTAACTGGCTCCAACTAAAGTTAACTGGAGTTTTTCTAGGCATAACAGGAGGAAAACTTTAATGGGCCATAACTTTGGCTAGGAAAGCCTATTTTGGATGATTTTTATTTTTATTGTGGGTCTCTTCGACCTTATGAAGCCATTGGTACAGGTTTCACAGCCATCTGAGGTCATTTGCAGGTGTTTTAGCTTCATGAAAGTTCTAGGAGCCATCAGGGCCAAATCAGTTTGGGAGCTACATTGGGAATTGTGCAGCCATTGAATGTGGAATGAAGGTCATTCCTAAAGGTTTTCAACATTTTAAATCCATTTCTACAACTCGTTTTTCCTGTTGAGGCATTCTTCTCACTATTTAGCTTTAGGGAAGCTTTCAGGGCCACTAGGGCCATTTCAGTGCTTGAGCTGTTTGGGGGCTGTGTTCATCCATTTTTGGTGATTCAAAAGCCTATGTCTACTATTTTAGACCTTCTGAGTCTAATGGCAGAGGTTTCAGAACCAATTGAGGTCATCTTCACCTCGAAATTCTCCATGCAAGTTTAAAGAGCCATCAGGGCCAATTGGGGAAAGTACTGTATAAGGTAAAATTTCACTGTTTAGTGTTAGGGAAAACAGTCTGATACTATATTTATAGTCAAATATGTCTTTTGAGACACTCATATTCTTGTATTAGCCTTTGTAGAATTTTTAATACAAGAGGACAAGCCTAGTTTGAGAGGCTTGGTCCAGCAGATGTAGCCCAGAAGGGGTGAACTGCTTTATCATTTTGGTGTCTTTATTTGCTGAAGATGATATGCTAAACAAAACTGATATAAAGTGTTAAACATCAAATATACATAACTTGCATGCACACATAATCACCTATTCAGCTACAGAAAGTTATTTGTCTTATTCCACAAGAATGTCAAAGACTTCTAAGTGTTTACTTTGCTATTTCTTTCGGTAGAGCCTGTAGAGGGCCAGGTAGCCTCTGGAACTCATTCTCTCTTTAGAGGTGACATGTCAGGTGAATGCCCCTACATTCTATCTCTGTATAAGAAATATGAAGTTTTCACCTTTTTAGAGGTCACTTGAAGTGTATCACTCACATTTGAAATTATGGAAAATGGATACGTTGCACCCTTAAACAAGTACATTCCATTTTCAGGTCAGTCAAGAGGCAAAAACATTGCAATAACCGATTTACCATTGTACAACCATTCCCTTTTCCCTTTGTTTCTTGCTGCTTTAATTTTCTCCACTTCTTCTCTTCTCTCCTCTTCTTTTTTTCTAGTTAGATCTTCATCTAAGAAGAATTGTGAGCCTATCAAGAGTTTCTTTTTTCTTAAGAGATAGTGTTTGTCTTGCACACTTTCCATGATGACTTTTATGGGTCGAGGCATCTCTTCACATAATTTTCCCACCCTTATTGCTTGACAAATTTTCCCTCTCCAATGTAATTTCTCTTTCAAAATGTCTCTTGTCAAATTGGGAGTGCTTTCATTCTTTCCATGGTCACTTATTCCTCTTATAATAAAGTTTGTTTCCCTATATTTTCTATCTTTGTGTTCTCTTTCCTATGCTCTACAAGCACTGACATCTTCTTTTTCCTCCATCCTTAAGTAACCATTACTGTCCTTATCTGGGTTTGATTTCTTTTGGAATGTTTGTCCTCTTGATCTCTTTTTTTTTATAAATGACTATCTGTTGAGATATTTGTGTGTCCACCTGATTTTCTTTTTGAAATTATCACTTCCTTGATTGCTGCCATTGATTCTTTCATGGTTTTCCATGTTGTCTTCATGTTTTCCCATTCTTGTTTACCTGTCTCCAAAGCCTCTTGTATCATTGTTACTTTCTCTTTTAGGATCCTATTACCTTCCATTAAAGATCGATTTTCAAGTGTAGTCTGTGAAATTTTTTGATTCTTTTCCTATTCTTTGGCTTCCAAAATTTCCAGCCTCGCCCTTGTCTTCATCAGTTCTTGGACATAGAGATCTGACAACCAAGTAAGAGGTGTATATGTGGGACTATAAATAATTGACTCTTCTTTATTTTTTTATGCTCTTATTTGTTTTCTTTTTCTGGGACTGCTTTCTTCTTTTTTGTTCCCATTTAAAGCAAGCAAGTCCGTGCTTTAAAATTCCCCGATATTGTTTTGCATTTACCCAAATCCACTTCCACGTTTTGTTTGCTGAAGCAATTTTGACTTGGCCTAAGTGATTTGTTTCCACAAAATCTAATATTTCCTTGCAATTGTTTTCCATTTTGGAATGAGGCCACTTGTAAATCCCTAAACCCGAATTCCACTACCACTCTCCAAACCTAAAAATCTGAAGCCATAACTGAAAGGGCCAAACCCAAACCCAAAATTAAACTCACTAAAAAATGAAGTATAAATTAACAGTTGCAACATATACCTGAAAAAGTGGGATTTGAGCCCTTTAAACCCTTGATCCCTGCCCTCCTATAACCTGGGAGAATGGGACAAGTAACCGAAGCTAAGCGTGAAGTTTAACACTTGTTTGTACAAGTCTGGCCAAGAACCTCCAACACGCTGATAGGAACAACAACATCAGTACTGTCGTGACAACCAATCGCAGTCGAGGGCAAACAATACTATGAGGATTTTGCAGTGTGAACAAGGTAAATAATGTTTGAGTAACCAATGCATGGGAGAATGGATCTGGTGTATGTGAAGAAAGAAGATTCTTTGTGTGGTGGAGTATGTGAAATAATAGGTGAGTAGAGAGAGTGAAATTTGCAATGAGTTCCAATGCATTGGTTCATCTGCATAGTGCACGCGTTGGTGGAAGGGAGTACAAAACCTTTGGTGTAAATGATAAAAAAACTTGTCAATTCATAAAATTATTTTAATATATTAAGATACAAAATAGTATGATGAACCACAGTGAATGATTTGAAAAAGTGTCTTCTTAGAACTACTTTATGATTTTTCCTAAAAAATATATATAAATTATAAATAACAATTACATTTTATAAAAATAATTGTATTAATGATTTAAATTTATTAGGAAAAAAAATTAAGCTACCCTCTTAAATGTCAGGTCAATAGCTTTGATTAAATACATCTCACATATAAATGAATTTCTCACTAAATAAACTATTAATTAAATTATTCTATATATGACAACTTCCAATTATTACACAAAAACTATAATGTATGTAAAACATTTTCTTAATGGAAGTGTTCTATTTTGTTGTTTTCCAAAAAAAATAAAAATAATTAATTAAGTTATCCTAAAAAATTAACCTACAAATATATCACTAAATTTCTTCTTCAATTTGAATAAACCATACATAACGAAAATTTTCACGTTAGAGTGGAGTTGGAGTTCGCCAAACTGTGTCCTACCATTCCCAAATATTAATGGAGATTATTCAATGTATTTCTTCAAAACTTAATCATGAAGTTGCCCTTAACATAGCGAGGATCGAATGAACCTTATCCATTTAATAAATAAATAAATAACGATAATGATGGCATCAACCTAAGCAAATGCTAGTACTTAAAATTTTGGGATTGCAAAAACCATCAATATTAATGTAAAATATGAGATTAACCTTAAATTTGGATGGATTTTAATCCATCATTTACTGTCTTTCAAATAATGTTTTTATCATCGGCCATGTGCTTTCATTCTAAATACTATAGAAACGAACATTCATGTTTAGCTAGGTTTTTATAGTCTTTTTTATATGTTTCAATTTGACCTTATTAATTAACGTACTTCTGTTCTGAATGCAAATTAAATCTGAAAGGCTGATCTTGGCATCGAGAAAGGACACCAATGAGAAAAGTCGTTGATAACTACACTAGGGGAGGGACGCCATTATTTGTGCACCCTCTCGTCCACATAAGTTGCCAAGGTGGAGACACCTGCGATGGCGTACAGACAGAGGCCAAGCAGCGCCTGCCATGTGTTGCAGTGGGTGGGTGTATTTAAGACAATATGTAATATCCCATTTAGGGTTTCATTTTGCATGTTTTGTGGCATGTCTTCACTGCCTTATTTTATTTCATTCAGGTCCGGTGTGTGGGCGATGCGCTCTGCAGGGTGATGTCTCCTCTCAGCTCCAATATTGGTTCATATTGTATGCCATTCTGCAGCTACTCACTAGGTGAGGTTGCTTGCACTCGTTCGTTTCCCATTTAGGGTTTATGGTGTGGTTGCTTTATCTGACATTTCTTTTTGTAGTGGTTCCTTTCTCGTTTAGGGTTTAGGGTGTGGTTGCTTTAGCTATTTCGAGGGGGGTTTAACATTGTTGTTGTTGTTGTTCGTTCTACACTGTGAGGGGTTTACAATTACCTTGGTTGTTTCATCCTCACAGCCTATTATTTGGGAATGAGCCAGTGGGAGATTCTAACCAGTTCGGGGGTCGACATGTAGGTTTCGAGGCCCACGAAGGTAAATCTGCAAATCCATGGGTTTTAGTTTGAATTTGTTGTAATTTGTTTGTAGGTTTTTGCCCAAATGCTAATTTTTTCATGCGTTTTCAAGTTTTGGTTGCAGGTAATTCGTGTGGTTGTCGTAGAATAGGTATGACTAGGTCTGGGGGATGTTTGGACACGATGGTGGCTTCTAGGGTCTCCGGTAGGATTCTAAATCCTACTAGCCACTGTGTTTTTCAACACTTAAAATCACTATTGGGATTTTTGTAATTTAGCTCTTGTTGCACTGTTGTGTTTTTCAACACTTGAATTTGTTGGGAAATTAGCTCTTGTTGCATGGTTTCTGCATTTTCTTCCTCTCTTACAATTTCTTCTTTCTTTGTTACAATTTTTTCTTGCTTGTTATGATTCTTCTTGCTCTATCATGATACTTGCTTGCTCTGCTTTCTCTGTTACGATTTCTAAGAATTCCCCACCCAATTTGGTGCTTCTAAGAGAAGTGTAGTTAATAATAGTACCTCATAAGGGCTAAATATAGGAGTTCTTTTAGGGCTGATATGTCTTGCTCTGAAGGTGAGAAGTTGTATAGTAGTTCAGTAAATGTAAGGCAAGGGTAAATAATTCCTTCTTCTATAACAATTACAGTTAAAAGATGTAATTTCACTTAATGTTTGGGATGGAACTAATGTACAGTTAAAATATGTTGGGGTTGGAATGAATGTACTTGTGTATTGTTGTTTCATTCCCTTGTGGCATAAGGTTTGTGGAAAAATCTGGATTTTATGTCATTTTGGAAATGGTTTTGGTTATGGTCAGATTAGTCTGTTGTCTTCTTGAGTTTATATCAGATGGATCTATGTTGTCCTTTTGTATCTTTCCATCTTGAGGAGATTCTTTATTGCTTCGTCTCCATATTTGTTGATGTATGGAATGCTAGGTTCTTTGTGAATATGAAACTAATAACTAAATAAAATAATTTTTCTAGGGATGACATTTCTAGCTCTAAAGGTGAGAAGTTGTATAGTAATTCAGTAAATGTAAGGCAAGGGTAAAGAATTCCTTCTTCTATAACACTTACAGTTAAAATATGTAATTTCACTAAATTTTTGGGTTGGAATCAATGTATAGTTAAAAGATGTTTGGGTAGGAACGAATGTACTTGTGTATTGTTGTTTCATTCCTTTGTGGCATCTGGTTTGTGGAGAAATATGGATTTTATATCATTTTGGAAATGGTTTTGGTTCTGGTCAGATTTAGTCTGTTGTCTTCTTGAGTTTATATTAGATGGATCAAAGTTTTTTTTTTGTGACTTGCCATCTTGAGGAGCATCTTTATTTCTTTATCTTTATTTCTTTGTCTCCATATTTGTTGATGTATGGAATGCTAGGTTCTCTGTGAATATGAACCTAATAGCTATGTAACTTTTCTATATTAATGAATTTCAAGTGCTATAGTTTATAAAAAAATAAAATTCCACAAGTTGGTATAACCATTTCTTCCATATTATTGAACTTATTCCTAAAATGTTCAATGCTTCTTTTAATTACATTACACATTTTTTGAGTTTGTTCGAGCGGATTCCTCTTTGTCAATTTTTTTTATTTTATCCATGATCATTATAGTCATTAAATCTAAGGGATTTTAACTTGTCCCAAAATTTGGTAACATATGAAATGGCCATTAGAAGGACTGCAATTTATGTATTGTTTGGAATAGAGTCAGTGATAATATGCATAGGTTTCACATTCAAACTTCATAGACAGATACTTTAAATGTAGTGACTTCATTAACGAGTGAAATTCATTTTCTGATTACTTCTTTTATAACACTTACAATTAAAAGATGTAATTGTGCTTAATGTTTGGGTTGGAAGGAATGTACTTGTGTATTGTTGTTTCATTCCTTTGTGGCATCTGGATTGTGGAGAAATATGGATTTTATGTCATTTTGGAAATGATTTTGGTTCTGGTCATATTTAGTATGTTGTCTTCTCGAGTTTATATCAGATGGATCTAAGTTTTCCTTTTATATCTTGCCATCTTGAGGAGATTCTTTATTTCTCTGTCTCCATATTTTTTTATGTATGGAATGCTAGGTTCTTTGTGAATATGAAACTAATAGCTATGTAACTTTTCTACATTAATGAATTTCAAGTGCTACAGTTTATAAAAAGAGAAAAATACACAAGTTGTTATATCCATTTCTCCCATATTATTGGAATTATTCCTAAAATGTTCAATACTTCTTTTAATTTTTTTTTAGCTTGTTGGAGCAGGTTCCTCTTTGTCAATTTTTTAATTTTCTCCATGATCATTGTAGCCATTAAATCTAAGGTATTTTTATTTTTCCCAAAATTTGGTAACATATGCAGTGCGTTGGGCAATTTATTGGGCTTAAATTGCTGCATTAAATTATCGACCAGGGAAACTCGTAAGCTTTTGATGATGCCGACACTATATGTGCAGGAGTAGGCGACTAATTCTATGTCTAATTAAATTATCTACAGTTCAATATAATATGCAAGGGAAGAGGCTCCTAACTTAGGAGATCCTGGTTGTCCTTCCCTACAGTATCATAGAGAAACCATAAAACTAGAAACTTGAAATGCAAACAAGGGAATGAACTTTAGTTGTTGTTTATATTCAAAGAGAGAAAGACTAACTTAGTCTCTTGATTGTCCTCTCTTGTACTAATCTAGACTAAACTAAAATTCATCCATAAGCGTAAACTAAATGAAATAACTTGAAACATAAAAGCAAAAAGATGAATTCCAATTATCATACAAATCAGGTAAAGAGAGAGCCTAACTTAGACTCTTGGTTATCCTCTCATGTACTGATAAGATTCTAACTTGAAACTCATTCATCAATCAAATCCTCAAACATCAAACATCTAAGCAATTGAATAAAATAAGATCTAATATGAAACAACATGCTCCTTTGCTCCTTCTAGAGTGAGCTCAATTCTCCTAAGAACAAAGTGACAAGCCATTCCATATACTACATTAAGATAACTTCTATCTAAAACTACATAACGGAAAGCTATTTCTAAAACTACATAATGAAAATATATGTCAAAAGAAGCTTTATTCCATCATAAATTGGATACAATGCTCTAAGATTCCTCTCCTTTTGAATGGAGGAGGTACTCCTATTTATACAAAAACTATGATAACAACCTCATAAATGTAAACCCACTATTCTCTCCTTTGACCCACATATTTCTCAACCAATGGTGACACATAACCCTATCCTCCATGATCTCCTCCATGAGGGCCATGATCTTCTCCATGAGGTTCATGATCTTCTCAAATTCGAATTTGAGCATAGAGTGCCACATAAGGATGCCTTGGAAGCTTCCTTTGTACCTACACATGTCAACAAACTCATTCTAATTGTTAGGTATAAGTATAAGCATATTATTTTCTAAGTTTTAGCCATAAATTCACTTTAAAATGTTAAGAATTAATAAACTTTGGAAAAGCATAGTTATGGCCCAATAATGAGGTAAACATAATGATATGGAGGTGGAATGGAGGTGACATGAAGGTAAAATGTGAAGATATAAGTGAATAATGGAGTGAAAATAGGGATGATTTTGAGGCCCAACATACCCCCAAACTGAAGATATTGCATGTCCTCATGCAATCTATTACATTACTTTTTGGTACTTGAGCTTTGGCTTAAACTCTGCATGATATTAGTTACTTAACTTTTGCAAGGCGTGATTTTGATGAACTACAACTTGGTTGGTTCTTGTGTTTCAACCATATTTTGTTTGTTGTATTGAATGTATGATCCTTGCATATTGATAGTGTGATTTTTATTGCAGAGTATTTTTGTTGGAATGCATCATGGTTGGTTCTTGTGTAACAACCATGATTGTTTTGGCATCCAATTAACTTTTAAATACTTTTGACAAAGCCATTTGTATGCTCATGTAATAGTGAATATATTTTGAAGGTAAGCAGGTTTTAGAATGTAATATATGAATGTGGATGTTATGTGAATGTGACAAAGCATGTATGTAAATGTATCATTCCCCTTAAACGAATGGTTTGGGCAGTTATGTGAAATGGGGAAAGAAAGGGGAAAGGAAGTGAAGTTTTTCCAAAACTCATTATTCTAACTTTTCAAGGAATTTAATGGTTAAAAGTTAGAAAATATCATACCTTAACTTACCCTTCCAAAAATAGAGGAGTCGTGCACGTGCGGCTGCAAAAACTGTTGTTCGTAGTCTTCTTTACTTGGTTGGGAAAATGGTGGATGAAATCAAGAATAGTGAATATTTTATTTTTGCCGCATCTACTGTTGAATCTGTTGTTGGATCGTCTGCTGAATGTTCGGAATCTGCTGCTAAATGCGGCTGAAAATGTATAAGGCTTGGAAGGTATAAAAAATATAGAAGTTACATTTCTCTCCCAGCCTTATTTATTGACTTGTCCTCAAGTCAATAAAAGGAAATGACAAACTGAAAAATGATGAAAGGAATTTGGCTTCATCTGCTACAAAATATGGGTCTTCAAGTCTTCAACGCTGGGCTGGCACAAATCTACTTGTCGATTTAAATGTGTCGATGTCTAACATAGCAAGAAGTTTGTTGACTTAGTGGCGTTATATGAATGCCCTAGCCAACACAAGAAACTTCCCACCATTTGATTCCAATGGGTAGTCAAGATGGCCTTAACACATTCTTGGTATGGTACGAAATTAAATTTGTCGTGGTCGAGTCACCTACAAGTCAACGAACAAGTTGTATTAATGTCTCCCATTGTTCATTGCAGAGTACTTGCCATTAAGGCATGCAAGCCTCTAGGTGTTTTTTTCAATGATACTTAGACTCTAGGACTTTGACTCAAGCAGGGCGTTATTGGCGGAAATGAAGTTGAATCGTAATGACAAGGAAAATGGGTGGATGTAAGGAAATGCATGATGTATGAATAAGAACTCTTGCTGTGAAAAATGGATATGGAAATGTCATTATTACAATTGGTGGAATTCGAAATCTTTTTCAGAAAGGGAGGTGGAAGGTAGTGGTTATGGAGATAGATTTGTCTTCAGAATTTTTCATGAATTTAGCCTTTGGAAGACTAATTGTCGTCACAATGAAGTCTCCTTAATGTTCACTTTGTCATCCTGTAACCTGTAAAAAAAAACTTGGCAGAAAGAAAACATAAGTTTGTTCAAGAAGAATTACGCATTTCCTTCATGATTCTTACGCAAAAATTTCATACCAAGTAAAACAGAGTTCAGAAAATCAAAGTGTTGAAAGTAACTCAATTCATGATATCAATTTCAATCCATTTTTTAAAAATAACCACGAAAAATTATACTCCCTGTTTGTGTTTGATAACTCATGTACTTGGCAAAAAGATGGACATTTGAATTATCTGTTGTGTTCTGCATATTAGTACATCCTAAAGCATACAAAAGAAAGATGTGTTGAGTTAATGCCAACAAGAATCCACCATTGGTTGATAAACCGATTTTTTTTTTTTTTTTGAAATTTGTTTCCAACACTGTGTGAATTTTGTGAGTTTTTTTTTTTTTTAA